>BPLS01000574.1:123842-134975 GCA_019656275.1 Rhododendron kiyosumense
ACGCACCTGCATAAGAAGCACTGGTCTAAGAATTATCTATTAGCCAAATTGTAGCTTTCGAAGTGGATATTCTGCAAATTGGAGTAAGACGCTATGCCGTGTAAACATTAGAAACTAACCCTCGTAGGAATTTTCTCTCTGCCCATAAACATTGCCAGGTCAAACATGACATGGTCAATGCCATGCTTAGCCTTTTTACTTCGTAGAGTTCGCCCTTTGACCTTAGGAACCTGTTGATTTTCATCTTTCTCCACAGAAAATGAAAATGACATGCGACCCTTTTTCTCCAACCTTGCCGGTACTCGAATTAAATTTTTATTAGGTGCACTCTGGAAAACTTTCTGGACAAGACCATCACTACTGCAGATAACCGCGATTTCACTTTGTTGGTCCCCATCAAGAATTCCATCGCTAGCATTTAGTTCTGTCTCTTTCAGCTCTTGATCGCTTTCACCTTTATCATCTTCAGTATCAACACTTTCCAACTCACCATCCTTCTCTTCATCTTCTTCATCAATCATTTGTTCAATCACCTTCGAAATTAGATCCTGGTCTACATTTTCAGAAGTTGTCACACTCAAAACCTTGAACTCCACACCAGGTATCATATCACGCAAAATATTATCAAAACCGGGTATGCCAGAATCATCATCTCTATCTTCACTGTCTTCCGGACCAGAAAACAGATCAGGTTTGTTTGCAGTGGAGTCTAAGGTATTCAAGCTCCCAGTAGGATCTAGTGGTTTGGATGGAACAAATGGGAAGTCTCGAGGAGGCCCCATCCGCCTTAAGTACACAGCCTACAAAATGTAAATTCCCTCAGAGAGCTTTCTAGAAAAAAGGAACGACCAATACCCAGACCAGGAAAGTGCACAGACGCAAATTCTGCATATAGCTGAATATCTGCAGTCACCAATCCGGTCACATGTACAGATGAATGAGCGTATTTGCATGCAGACTACAAAACATGTGCATAAAAGTACACAAAAAGTGGTATTCCCTCTCTCTATGACAATGAAATCGACCCCGCGCCCCTGTAGACACGGATAGATGTTACCTGTGTCAACGTGACTCACGATTCATCACACTAGAGATGATAATTGGCAAGATATAGGCAGCATAATCAAGCAGATATAATTCTTACACAACCAAGATTAAAAGACAACCTCAAACAATGATTATGGTTTAAGCTGAAAAGAGGGCAAAATTTAACTACAGAGGTAATGAATCCAGTAGTCACCCTCTCTTCCATAGTATAAATGCCTATAGCCAGAGGCAAAGACATTAATCTTTTCCAAGTGCTTTTCTGGCCAATGGGTTAATGGACGTTCTTTAGAGTACAAGGAAAGAAGTATATGATCATAATGCCAATCAAAGAAAATGAATTACATTATCCTCAGCAGATTGCACGTTACTCTGATATTCTTACTGATCCCAAATAGCTGACATTTTTGCACAAATTGAACACTTCACTAATTGATGCAGGAGCATACGTCATGCTTACCAAGGCCAAGTGGGCCCACTAGGTCACTTTATTTGAGTCTTGATTAGATTTATTTTCAATTTATCGTTAGGGTTTTGAGTTGTTCTATGTCTAATGTTAATCCTATAGACATAAGTTAAGTTCCTAGTCTATTTCAAAAAAGGCATGTGACTGGCATGTGACTTTTTAATTATTTTGGAAGGCTAGGATTGAAGGGTTTGTTGTAATCATGGGCTAGGATGCTAGGGTTTCTACAACCCTAGTATAAATACTGAATACTCTTTTGGCTTCTATAACCCTAGTATAAATACTCTTTTGTACGCTTTTGCAGCCAGTTTTCTACCTCTCAATTACAGAATCTCAGATTCTAGAGACATGCTTGGGTTGAAACCCTAGAGTCTTCTCTCTTTTACGTTCTATCTTTAGTTTTACATCAGTTTCTTGCTGTTTTCTGGTATTTGCTACATCGCTAATTCATAATTATGTTTACAGCAAATGACATCCACATTTCACATTTGAGAATCTGAGTTCACAAGAAGATGAAGAGAATGATGGGGAAAACTATAAGACATTCGGGTTCATACTAAAAAGATTTACCACAAGAAAGCACCTTCGTATCCTTTCTGCATGACAGCATGCCAATTACTACACATCGAGGACAATTATTACATAAAACTTCCACTTAAAGAGGTACATAGATCGTTGTCTATAAATCATTGAAACCCTCAATCCGATATTGTAAGGGAATAGTGATTTTGCATGCAACTAACTATCTCAGGATAGTTGATAGCTTGATACACAAATTTTTAACAATTGGTGGTATCACTGTACTTTCAAGTTCTTGAAATATATATATAGTTAAGTTAAAGTCTGAGAACTTTACTAAAAATTCAATGCTCAAGTTCAACAAGAAAACATAGCCAGTTAGACCAAAACTCACGGTTGGGATGATTACTTCAGCACTAAATTTGTCTACAATTAATTGGTTAGGGTCTTTGCCAATACAATATATCTTTGTAATAACGCTTTTATGGCATAGTGTGTATATATAGGGTGTAAACACCAAGGTGGCACCCTACTTACTTACGGCCCTGGCCACAACTAAAGGTATCACATGAATAGTAGCATGGGTACATCATCCCTCGAATCGTAATGATCTAAAACTTCACATGAATATAATCAGCAAGTATCTAGCAGATGAAAACTTATCCATAAGATATGGTACATCATCCCTCAAATAGCAATGATCTAAAAGTTCACATCAATATAATCAGCAAGTACCAAGCAGATGAAAACTTATCCATAAGATATTAGCATAGACCGCGTGCCGGAAACCATGTACATGTTTATAGGTTCTGCAGTTACAACAATTCTTCCTCGTGGAGGAGGGCAAAGAAGGTACCTGCTGTTTGTATTCACCCTTCTTATTAACTGTAAGAAAAATTTCAAACAGCGGAATTCCAGCTGTAGCTGTTGCAAGCTGCCTGGAAAATAAAGATAGTCAGCCAAAATTGGACTCCAGGAGGATGCTAGCTTATCTGGTTCATGAAGCTCGCGTATTGGAAAAACAAAATGGGCAATTTAGAGCAAGAAGGTGCAGCAGAGCATTGAAAATGAAAGTAAAACTGTCCTCAATGCAAACACATATTGCTTGTGGTTATGCATGTGCATAACATCTACAGCGTTTGCAAATACCTTTATGGACATGTCATCATGTCCTAATGCATTAACGGAAGCCAGTCCAACGATCAGTAGTAGTTACGTAGAAGAACAAAATATGGTAGCCCCCCGTGCCGTATCCCAGAGCCGATTCATAAATGAACTAGCATCTGAGGGGCAAAAGCGCATCAACATAAGTTTGTTTAAACTTTCCATAGGCATGGCCCTTCCTACAAGAGGTATCTCAAGCCTCGCTTTATGTATATACTTTCAGAAAAGCCAACCTCATCTCAATGAAGAAAACTATATGGCTTGAGGCAAGTGCATAGCCCTATAAGCCAGCCAATCGGGTAATCGAACTGTGTTGCACCAAGTAGGATAGAAGGAGCGCTAGTAGCAAATCCCTGAGATTGCACACATCTTTGTTTGGGCAGGAAAAGCCTGATAAGGCCATGAGGTGCCTAGGAGGTTTAGCCCACAGCTACAACTTAAGGCTTAAAGTTTGACTTTGGCATCGAATAAGTCTTATAGACTTCAGCTCCGGGGCCTAGTTCCTAACTGTAAACCGAAATCTTCCTCCTCGACAAGAAGTCCTACCCTATTCATGAACCCTCTTGTCGAGCTCTGCCCTGCCCGCATTTCCTTTCGAAGGGGGCCATGTCTCCACCTGCTGCCAATAGTCTTTCTTAGGAATTATACGGAGCGGTCACCTAGAGGAATGGCATCCCATAAATCAGTCTTCAAAAATCCAGGAAAGATCCAAAGGATTAGAGAGAGTACCAGCAAGGCAAGACACAAGCAACCACATGTGAGCCTCTTGAGGAAGACTCCACGATTTGAATCTTTCACGACGAATCCTTGTCCATCTCAATAACAAGATCACGTAATTGAATTCGGCCTCTGTTCTATACAATGGTAGTACTCGCCGATGCTACATAACAGGCAGGAGTTCTCAAAAACTTGTATCAAAGACTGACTTATTCAATCAAAACATTTCACTGAAACCCATGTTTTAATTTAATTTCCGCTTTACCTAGTTAAGGGGGTTGGGGTATAGAACGCAGAAGCATAGGATCTACTGTTGCTGTAGAGCAGAAGGGACAGGCTGCTTTCTCTTTGCTTTATTTCAGCTATTATAAGGCTTTACTAAGCGAGACTTAGAGAAAGCCCGGTTGGATATATTGGAACACGGACAGCAGCTCTAGGAATGCGCAAGGAGGTAGATGGGCCCAAGCGTTTGGGATGTTCCGATCGAACGGAGAGGGTAGTAAACTTAGATTGACTCATGTAACGTTTTTTGTCCAAAGCACCTTCTCCCATCTATCAGCACGCTGGCAGGTAGGGCAACTCTATGTGCAGTAGAAAGGAGTAGGGAGCGGGGACCAAGACCAGCAAAATCTTTTCATTTTGCTTCTGACACTTTCAGACACTTCTGAAATTTCAAAAAAATCACCTGCAACTTGTCTATTCTCTCTTTTATGAGGCTTCAGCCTGCCCTCAAATTAGACCAGGGGCAGTTTGGTTGAGAGTGAACAAAGCTAATTATATATGGCATAAGCTGTCTATATCGTAATGTCAAGGAAAAGATCGAAATACTTTATCTTGAAACCATGTTGGCTCCAAGTTTCCAAGATGGTAAATCCCTGTATTTGCACTTGCAGCAGCAACAAAAGAATAACCGGCAGGGGTTATGGCAAGTGGGAGGGCTTGGTAGGGTAGGTAGGTAGAGATGGAAGGCTCGGTGACCATGGTCGCTGGCCCTGCTTACCCTTATGTGGTTGATTTGGTTTGAGCTTAACAGAGGATCTTTACTAGGCATGGAAGAGTCCATCTTATGGATAAGGAGTCGTGTTTTGATCACATTATACAGTAATAGTACCATGGTCAGTCTCTCCGCACCTAGATTTTTGTGGATTTTGTACATTCAATTGACAAAGCGGAACAGGAACAAAGGATTCTTGTAGTTGAACCCAATTTAATGAGAAACAAGGCTTAGTTGGTTTGCTTCATAATCAATCCTCCATTAAATATGTTCAACAATCAACATCTTTAAAAAATGAACTATTGTGTATGTTACGTGGACACTACTAAGTGTATGAAATACCTGAAACGGATACTTAAATAAGGCATATTCATCTACCTGGCACGTGCAGACTGTAGATGGACATTCACCCAATGACCATATTTAATACATTCTCCAAAATTATGCATGGGAATATATATTCTTTACGTGTGTGCCCTTAGAGATGAAATTTGACTACCCATACATGAGCCAATGCGACACAGACTATGTCAGTTTGAGCACTCCATTCCTTGTAACTGAGTTTTTATAAAGAACAATCCATATGGTAGCTTGATATTTAAAATTTCCTTAATTAAAAGAATTTGACCCCCAAGATCAAACATAGCTGAGAGACAAGCGGTTGTACAAAATGTCCCTCCCTCTCTCACAAATAAGTTGTCTTATCCCTATGAAACTCAAGAGATTCAGATGACCATAACTTCTGCTATCTGAGAGGGCAAGAAGTCCTGCTGTACCCCAACCAAAAACTGAAATTCGGGAAGAGAAACTTTAGAAACCAGATCACAGAGCAAGACCCATGAATGCCTTCAGACAAGCAAACAATCCCCCAGCAAAGAACTCTCTTGTTACCAAAAATCTCATGAACATATTAGATATATAACCAATGCTCCAATCCTAAACCTAAGGGCTTTTTCTTTCCCAGAGCTGTTTTTTTCATAATGCTTCAGTCCCATAAAAACTCAATACACCAACAAAGTGAATGAACTTACCGGGGACTATAACTTCTTGCCACATATCTTCCATGCTCTGCACTTATACGTATAATACGTCCATAAGGATCATTACTATCTTCTGCAATTCCAGCCCACCAACCCACCTTAGATGCCAAGTAAAGCAAAACAAACAACATCAGACGAAATAAACTTCTTATATGCATCTGCACCATACACACTATTGATGCTTGAAACAAATTACAAGGGCGCAACATAGAAATTGGTGTTAGATAGCTTGATATAAATTGTTGGGCCCATTTCCTAACAGCTTAAGCTTTTGGGAGACTACTTAACATGGTATCAGAGCTCAGGTTGCAAGAGGTCTTGGGTTCAAGTCTCTCCGTCTGCATTTGTTCCCCAGTGGCATTCTGCTTCTCCCCTTCGTATTCAGTTTCGTTCTGTCTATGAAAATTTACATCTTTACGTGCAAGACGGGGTTGCTCATGAGAGGGTGTTTTTTTTTTTTTTTTGGTAAGTAAAATTTTATTTCACCAAAAAAGGCAGGAAGCTACAAAAAAAACTCACAGGGGCATACCCTGGCTCAACTATACATCTGTTTCAATCGAAAAAAATAGACTCTTATCTACAAGTATTTATCCCAAAAATCCGAGAATCTAGAAGTCGGTCATCACACAATCCCCTATTCTAGGTAGTAAACTTCACCATAGTCCAAGAGCATAACCATAGTTCAAGGCAAGGTCCAGGGGTGTCCCTATGGTTGTTCATGCTATTTTTTATGCCATTCGAGCTTGAGAGAGGGTGTTAGATAGCTTGATATAGATTGTTAGGCCCATTTCTTAACAGCTTAAGCTTTTGGGAGAGTTGGTAACTTAACAAATGCAACACTTATTTAGGAAGGGTAAATCGAAGAATGAACTCAAGTCATTTTCACAGAGGTATTCCAATGAGTCATTTACCACTTGAAAATCACAGGAAACTGAAACAGTTGGGAAAAAAATTAACACATATCATGTTCGACTACGCATCCTAAGCATACAAGAAAGAATCTCTTCATAGCATCAGGTCCACAAGGACCACAACACACCAAATATTTAAACAATATGAAACAAATCAAGAAAAACATGTGCTTAAACCAAGATCCACCAAGAAAAGAGGAAAATCTTCCACCTTGGAACTGGCAATCGCACACTAGCACACACAAAAAAATAGTACAAAGACAAACTGTTACATGCACATTTACCCAAAGTAATTGGGACAAAGGCTTGTTGAGTTGAGTTGATTTATATGCATATTATCCTCTGAAAACTTAACTCACCAATCCTGCCCCAGCATAATCTCGTACAAAAGCTGCATCTCTATAGCGCTCTTCTTTTACAGCTCTCTGCAGTGACAACCCCAAAATACGAATGAAGATATTCAACAGAATCAAAAGATAAGTGTAAATAATGCTTGTTGGTAAGAGTGGTAAAACAGTTCTCCTACGTTCAGATGCGACATCACTCTGCCAACAGTATCATTTGTAGCTGCAGCTGCAATTGCCACCTTAAGACTAGAAGCATCTTCGAAATCCTCTAGACTAACAGCATGAGCTAACTGTGACTGTTGAGTCAAATACCGCGATATTAGTAGCATCATAAAAAAAGTGTGCACTTTTGTGTGGATGCAGATCTAGGTGAGGAGATTGCAAAGAAGATGATCTCTCACAGTGGAAGACAGCAAAATAATAGGCACCCTGCAATATTATCCTCCTACCTAGCAATATGTTGAGTGAAAGAATACCGACCTTTAGAAAGAAGCCTTAATAAGCTAGCAAAGATGCACAAATCTCAAATAGGACCTTGAACCAACATTGTCTTATGAATTACAACATATAATTGCTCTCATTCTAATTAATTGAAGAGGCGAGATTTATGTATTTGCTTTCAACCACTAGCTTTTGTTTATTATGTTACCAATCTATGAAGTATATGGACATTCAAGGACAGGAACATTGATACGGAGAACATTAAAATAAGTCAAAATATAGGTACGGCTGAGATATGTTGGTAGAAAATTATTTTCTATGCCCACAGCCCAGAGGAGAATAGTATATTTATCAGTAAAAAGCCAAATAAGAGAATCAGTTAAACAACTCGACTCATTAAGGTTTGAACTGAGAAACCTCAGCTTAATGCCAAAATAAGGTACTAACTACTGACAGTGTTTAATGTCATTACATTATAGAAGTAACAGACCAAAGCCTAATTCTAAAAGCATGCAAAGCAAAGAAAAGGGTCTCATGACTCTCATCAAGCTAACCTCATTACTATAAAAGAAAAACCATATTATGGCTCGGGTAGACCAAGGGTTTTGTGTACCCGGTATGCATGGAGAAGTAACATGCAAAATACCAATTCCCAGTACATAGCCTAGTACCTGATATGGGTACGAAATGGTTTCAGAAGTACTTGTACATCATCGTTCCTGATTAAACAATTGATTATAAGGTTGTTCTTGTCACCTCAAATCCATGTCATTTTATACATTCCTATTATACCTGTTGGATGTGTGGCACTATACTGAGAGCAATCCTTAAAGTGGGAATACTCATTGATGGCTGCTGCACACCGACATACACTACAAAAACCATGAACGGCTTCTCTCAGTTTCAAATGCAAAACCTAAACTATGCTCTCTAATCTTGGCTCGACCTTAAATTAAAGTAAAAGTCCACCAAAAACCTTTACCGCTTTGTTTACTCAAAACTCATTAAATATGTTAGCATGGTTTGTAATAACAATGTAGGACTTGACATTACTAACTTTAACAACCTCTAGATGGATAATCAAAATCTGATATGGCAAGTTTTGATTTTTCACTTTTCATTATTACATTGTGGATACTCTAAGGACACTAAATATAACCAACAAGACAGTGATGCGCTTAACTTTCTTTTTCCCACTGACAGGGTTATTGGGCTGTTAATTTCTGTAAAGGGTGTGGATACTGTTCTATGTGCTCAGGCCCAAAACCTCCAAGCATTTACAGTGTTGATACACGACCATTAGGCTAGAAGCACAAGTCTTAATTTCTCAACATTTCCCAAAATAAGAGAGCAGCTATAGGACTGATATATATCACACTTTCATTTTACTGTACATGTGGTGACATAAGAGCATCTCCAACCAAGGATGACAAATTCGACATGACTTGCAAGCGGATGAATTGGCATTTGAAACAACTCCAACAAAGATATCAATTGCTTAGATTGCATTTGCATCTCCTTATCATGTCAAATCTTCGTCTTTAATTACTTTATTGCCCAAAACTTTGTAATGGAAAGATAGCAAACGATTAAAGTAAATATCTACTAAAACAACTTGTTCGGTGTATTTGTTGTAGTGTACATTTTCAACGATGTCAAATTCTAGGAGTATCTCCAATGTGAGGAGCTCCACCTAGGAAAATTGGCCCCACAAGCCTCTCTAGTCTTACATTCAAATGCAAACAAAGCGAAATAACAAATGGATATGGCAGCAACCATTTTGCTTCGAAATTAGCAACAGGTGCCAGTGAAAAAGTGACTTCATGAACTACAAAATATAGCATTTTAGTTTACTAGATTATGAGAGCAAATTTGAAACCATTATTGTAGAGGAAGGACGTTGTGTGTCCAATTTGATGTCAAATTGCCCACATCAATCTAATACATTAGGCATCTCCAAGTTTGAACCAAAGGTTGGAGATGCTCTAACACGTCAATTTGCTACATGAAATCTTTAAAAATTTGATATCCCAAATTCAACGCTAGGGTTCAAGATGCTTTAGAACGGCAATAAATAATAAATGGCATAGCATCTCTCATGAAATATCTTAGCGTAATGTTAGGAAACATTGTGTTACCACATTCTTTAGGTTTTATTATTATCTTTCCTATTTAGTCTAGGTTATTATTGATGTTTTCCTAGTAAGAAATATCCTTTTTATGAATTTTCCTAATTTGACATCACATTTCTCATGAAATATGTTAGCATAGCATTAGCCGTTATGAAATATTGTCATGTTTTCTATGTTTCAATGTTATGTTTCGTAAGACTAGGTTAATATACATGTTTCCTAGTTAGTCTAATTTCCTTGTTTTGTATATTTTTCTCATTTATTTTAGTTTCTTAGGTATCTCCAATGCCATAACCAAAATTGGATAGTCTAAACTAGCCACCTCATCTTTTTGTTACTTATTCAAGGATTATTAATGGTAACAATGTGAAGTCCCACAATGGTCCATAATCCAAAAGCAATTTTAGTAGAGAGAAAAAGGGAGAGTTGGAAATAAATGTAAGTGGGTGCATCCTGATAGTGAGGGGGAGAGAGTAAGAAATCGAAAGGAATTAGTTAGTGTGTGCTCCCCATTAAATTTGATTATCCAAAGAGAAAAAGTTGCTAGTTTTGTTATCAAAAGGCCAAAATTTCGTCATCAGTTTAGGGGTTGCTAAGTTTGGCCATATCATTGTGAATCATATTTCGGACTAACATTACTAACTTTAGAATTGGGGACGCTCTTAGTCACCATGTTTCTTAGTCACCATGTTTGGTAGTCTATATAATGGCGTACTAGGATGATGTTTTAATATAAGGCTGAAATATGGTAATTACCTTCAAAAGGGACACAACTCGCTCCTGCTCATCCACCTCATCGAAATGCTTCCGCCACCGGTCCCAATCCCAATCCCTATCCCTCTCCTCATCACTACCCTCCACACCTTCGCTTTTCCTCTCCACAACGCCAACGCCCCTCGCGACGTCTTTCGACTCGCTGCCGCCACAGACCGAGCTCAGGTTGTCGTCGAACCACTTAACCGCACTCCTCACGACTTCCTGAACGGCCGAGTCCCAGCGGAACGAATCGGCCGAGTCATTACCGTTGGTGTTGGTGTTGTGGCAGCGGCAGAGGGTGGAGTCGGGAGCCCTAGAGAGGGAATGGTGGGAGCTGGAGAGAGAGTACGATGATCGTTTCGATTTGGAGGAGATTCTGGCGTTGTGGAAGGTGAATTTGTGAGGGTTTGGATCGGGGCGTGTGGATGATGATGGGGGTGGAAATGTTGGCGGGGAGATCGACGCCATGAATTGAGAGAGAGAGAGAGAGAGGGGGGGGGGGGGGGTGGTGTTGGGGAGAGGGGGTGTGTTTCAAGGGGAAGGGGATTGCAGAATTGTATGTGGTTCGAACAGGAGATGAGAGAGAGGAGGAGGGAGGAGGA
>BPLS01000574.1:172873-189387 GCA_019656275.1 Rhododendron kiyosumense
GCCGAGAGGAGAGAGAGAGGGAGGCCGAGCAACCCATTGCTAGTCAAATTCTAACATAGAATCCTAGCCATTATTATGTTCTTTCTTGCAAGCAACATCAACCTAGGACAAGACAAGCCAAAAACCCCTTATGATAACCTAGGATTTGGCCAAAAATTGGATTGACAAGTGAGAGAAGGCTATGACTTGATTGAAGGATTGAAATGACAAGTCAATGGAGCAAAATCCATGGGAAAGAGAGGGAGAGAGAGGGCCGGCCAAGCGAGGGGAGGGAGAGCCCAACATTTTGCTATAAATAGGATCCCATTCTCACCATCCAACTCACACCTTCATCTCCCAACTTCTCTCTCTAAGAAAGTTTGTGTTCTTCCTTTGTTCTTCCTTAGTTCTTCTTTGTTCTTGAAGTTCTTCTTGTGTTCTTCAAGAAACTCAACCTAAACCACCTTTTCGATCCATAAAGTCTAGTAGTTTTAGTCAAGACCAAGTTTCGAGAGAAACCTTTCTCTTTCGAAGCTACCGGGAGATCACCGTAGGAAGTTACTCTGCCCGATCACCGACTCATTTTCCGTAGCCGTCACCACCGCCAAGAAGTATGGTAAAATACCTCTACTTACTACTCCAAGTATACGTAGAATGTCTTTACTCTCTAACGCTAAGTATAAGTAAAATGTCCCTAACTATTTTCTTTAAGTAGACAAGGTTATCTATTGCTTATAATGTTTGAAATGTATGGTAGTTAACAAACCTATTTCGCTAATGGAAGTATGAGCATGTTGGAATAATTGACCTTTACTCTAATAAACATATGTTGTTTTGAACTTCCCTCAAAGGAGAATAGAATGGATTTTAAAAGATAAACGCTTGGTTAGAAGTATTTGTATTTTGATATTTAAGATGGTTATGAGAATGCATACACATGTTTCTTGCATTACTTGTGGTTGTGATAAAGCATACATGGTCTCCACTCCAAAGGCGTCCGTACATGTGGCTTTATGCTTTAAATTGTGATTTGAGCATGCTAAATAATATAGAGTTGGATGATCTTGCTAGTTTAGTTTCAAAATTACAATGAATGATTTAGGATTTCGTATGTGGAAAGTCCTACCGCCAAGTCTTTGCATGAGAACGAGACACAAAAATCGAGAAAGTAGAAATATGACATCTAGGGTGTGTTAAGGCAAGGTGTGGTTTTGAAAACCCAATGTGGCCGGACTTGCCCATTGTGTGGTGTGTGTGTGTAAAGAAATGATTTTGAAAACCCAATGGGAACCCGGAGCGGCGGAACCGAGGGATGCATTGTGATTTGGTTATCCGTGAAGAGGAGCCAACACAATTGTTTTAATGATTTTCGAAAACCCAAATGGGAACCCGGAGCGGCGGAACCATTGTGGGATACTCGGGAACCCGGAGCGGCGGAACTGAGGGTTTTGAATTGTGGATTGGTTATCCGTGGAGAGGAGCCGATGCCAAATTCAATGTTTTGTGTGCCAATGGGAATTCGGTGCGGCGGAACCATTATGAGGATACTCGGGAGACCGGAACGGCGGAACCAAGGTTGGGTGTGTTAAAAAAATGATTTTGGAAATGTTGATTTGGTATATGGAAATGATGACACGGTCTACGATGAGTAGCGTAGGAGAAACACAGAAAATCATGGACACCAACATTAGTTTGGATAGTGAATGGGGATGTGTCATTGTTAACTGTTTTGTTAGATATGCATGTACTATGTAGAAATCGTTAACTTTACGATCTATTGTTGTAAGTTTAAGGGTTAGTGGGTATGAGATTATTCTATTGAGCTCCTGTAGCTCATGGTGTTACCTTTGGTGACCCTGACATATTATATTGGTGGCAACGCCGGTATAATGTGTCAGACCTTGTAGATGGGCAGGGAGAACTCTATACCTTGGAGGCTTTCGGAGTTGAGGAGCTGGCTAGGATGGAGGAGCAGGCGAAGCTATAGATAGGAACCTTAGTTTCCCTCCCTTGTGTAATAAAAATACTCTTGTGAGAGTTATGGTGTAATAATGAGCCAGACTTTATTTAGTTTTCAATAAAAATGTTTATTTAACGTTCCCGAAATTCGGGGTGTTACAATGCTTCATTGAGAAGTAGATAGCTCGAGTAACGGTCTAAGTGGCACAAGAAGTGATCCACTCAATAGAGATTATTTTCTTCTTAAAGGACAGCGCTTATAGGGGATGCTATATTCAGATTGACGCATCACAAAGAAGCCGAGATAATTGGTTGATTGTCTGTATTAGTTTTTTCCTTTGTGCATGGTATGAGGCTTTGCGCAACTTGCTAAATCGTCCGTTATAATACTGATAATGATGGTATCCATTTCGATGCTACTGTTAAAGGTAATCGTCCATGTACAAATCAATGACTCAAACTTGAATGCTCATACCCAGTCGAATTCATGTGGAACATTTGTTCGAACATAATGCCAGGTTTGTAAGATTTGAAGTTTAGCCTCCATCGTTGTGGTTTTGGCATTGCATAGAATTGATGTATTTTGTGGTGTTATTTTTGTGCTCGAAGCTCCCAATTTTGTATATTCTCGTTGTTTCTCCAGCAATGCTTTGGAAACACAAAGCAGTCAAGAAATTGTTGAAGTGATGTGTGTTTTGGTGTGTGTTTTCTTCTAACCAATTGCAAACAAAAAATTGCATTGAATGAACGAGTCTCGGATCGGCTTGCAAAAGTGTCAAAATTCCCAAGTTCTATGCATCACAATTGCAAAAGGATATACTTTTCCAATTCTTATGAAATGTTCACTTTTGCAGACATTCTTGCGTCTTTCTATGTACTTACTAGTATATCTTCTTCCATTCATCGCTGGGTGTTGCACTAGTTTATCATGCATAAATTCACGCACTACGGTTCATGGCATCCCGATTTTCCTCTATCATTTAGGTGCCATTTTACTAAGATTGGGCACCAGACATTTCAAACACCTACTCGTGCTCAATGCATACTACTATTTCTTTCCTAATAAAAATGGTGTATGTCCTTTGGTGTTATTTTGAGAATCACTCACTCACTTTCTCTCTCTCTCCCTTCTTGTGCCTAGGCTTTCAAGAGCAATAGGTCGTGGCTGTAGGGGGATGGGGAGGGGAGCAGCTCTGAGAGTTCCCCCTCCCCGTGACTAGGGGTGGAAATTTATGACACAACACGATAACACGACTCGAACTTGACACAAAGTTAGCGAAAAAGTCATCAACCCATCTTATTCATCAAATGACAAAAAGAAAGAGGAGTCTGGTTCAGGGGGTTCCTTGGGAGCCTAAAATAAAAATAAGAGAATTGTGTATCTCCAACTGACTCTCTACTTGAGACCTCTTGGTTATAGTAGCTACTCAAAATCAATTTTTAATTGATCCGAGGGGCTCCTTACTTCACTAGTCTCTTTGCCTTTTATAATTTTCATTAGCTACACTAGCTAGAGAAGGAGACTCTCTACTTTCTTTCTCTCATTAGATTTCCATTTTTGCCCCTCAATTCTATGGGAGATGTTCAAAAAATAATAAATATTTATTTGGATAGAGAGTAAGAATAGAGAGTAGGGTTGGGATACATAGATGGAAAAGTAAATAGGCAAAATAAATCTTTACTTTTTTTTGTACTTTTTGCTAGGTAAAATAAAGAGTAGGATTGGTGATAGAGAGGCTTAAAGAGAGGTCCCTTAGAGTATCTGCACTAGACTCTCTACATTTTGGACCAATTTGCACCTCAAAAAATTACTTTATTACTTTAACTACCCACTTTTAAAATATTTACTGCATTAGTCTCTTTACTCTCACTCTCTTCTCAATTAAAATATTCAAACTCACTTAAACAAACACAGGCAAAATGTTTACTAGAAGGCGGAAGGCCACCAAACACAACGGCGATCAATCAACCAAACATGGCGGCAATCGAGGACAGATCATGTTTGCCGGTGACGACAAAAACAAAAACCCAATCTCTCTCTCTCTCTCTCTCTCTCTCTCTCTCTCTCTTCTCTTGAAACAAAATCCTCAAACCAGATCTTCCACCACCGTGAAACCATAGCTTTCAATTCCAACTCTAACCGATTGCCATCGTCATCTGCATTGTGGCTTTCATCTTCAATGGCCTATTTCCCAACTAGGACTTCGTCACCATCGTCGTTGGTTGGTGATTTCAAACAAGCCTGTAGAGAGGGATTGAGTAATTAAAAAATTAGGATGCAAGTGAACTGTGGCTCAGCAAAGAAAACAAGCCATTATAGTAAAGAAAATGAGCACTGTAGCAAATGTTAATTTTTTTTAAAGTAGCGAGGGAGGAAGAGAGGCTGATATTGGGGTGTTTTTTCAATTTTGGCTCTTTTGTTTAGTTTGAAGAGGGAAGAAAAGAGACAGATGAGGATGCCCTTAGCTAGGTCGTTAATTTTTCAAAAGGAGAGGAACTCATTTGGGAGAGGATTAGGAGTCCCTTTAAGAAATTTTGCGTACGTTAGATCGTATATATTTGGTGTGTTTTGAGTGCACATGTGGTTTTCTCCATATTAGAACGGAAAGTTGTCTAACTATGTATAATTAATTTTGGGGTGTAACATATTTGATTTGCATTGAAAATGAGATGAGATTAGTTCAATGATCTTGATTTGATATTGTGTCAAAATCAGTGTTCTAAAAGGCGGGATTAATCGCCGGTTAGTGGGCGATTAATCGGAACTCTTGGCTGACCGATGAGATAAATGGCTAAAGGGTTGAATTAGGCGGCTAGAAGATTAATCGGACTTTGGCGGTGATTAATCGCCGCTTAATTGGTCAGCATCTAGGCGGCAATAGGCGATTAATTGATTCATGGGTGATTAATCGGCTAATGGGCGATTAGGTGGGGTAAATCTGAATTTTTAGAAAATGAAGGGGGGTAACTGTTATACTCATACCAAGTTATTTAGGGCTTCGAATTGCTGTGTTAGGGCTCTCATTCGATCAGCCTCTCATCGATCTGGGTCTAGGAAGAAACCCACTCATCACCGACTGCCGGCACCAGTACATCGATGATCGCCTCTCATCACTGACGCCTTTCATCACCACTTGAGTCTGAGTAGTAGAGTAGTGTAGTATTGTAAATTTATGGTTTTGACCGTTGGTGTAGGCCGTAGCCGTGTAGACCGGTAGACGTGTAGTAACTAGTAAGTATTGATGGTAGAGACGATATATCACATCAACTAGAAAAACTATGATTATTGATGGTAGGGAGGTTGTAGAATATTTATAAAAAAAAATGACTAATTGCTAAAAGGCGATTAATGGCCGATTAATAGGTCTCAAAGCTTGAAGGTGGTCGGCCGCCCGCCTAGCGCTTTTTAAAACATTGGTCAAAATAGAACAAAATCGGTGCAATAATGTTATTAGGCTAAAGTATATAAACATCCTCTCAACTATCACTTTTTCCCTCGGAGACCCTCTAACCTTTTAAAACGCCCAAGGAGACCCCTCAACTACTCCCGTAACCCAGGTGACACCCTTCCGTCTTAGAATCGTTAGCTGGAAGCTCACATGTCAAAAATTTGGGCTTTTTTTTGTACAAAAATGCCCTTTGCCCATACTATATACATCTTCTTCCCCACTATGACTTCTCTCTCTCTCTCTCTCTCTCTCTCTCTCTCTCTCTTTCCCCCCGTAGGCAGCCATGGAAGATGTCAACAGTAGCAACAACAACCACCAGAGCCATAGCCACAGCTACAACTACAACTACAACCAAATCCAGAATTGGGTTGATGCTTACTCTCGTTGTGGAGAAAAAGCTCATTGATGCTTATTGTCGTTGTGGAGAAAGAGAAAAAGCTCATTGATGCGTACTGTCGTTGTGGAGAAAGAGAAAAACCTCATTGATGCTTACTATCGTTGTGGAGAAAAAGCTCCGTTGTTGAGAATAATTGTAACTTCTTGGTGGAAGAACGATAACTTCCTGGTGGAAACTGTAACTTCCTAGTGGTGGAATGGTGGAATAAGAGAACAACTTTCGTTTTTCCATTTCATTTTCAAGCTATCTTCTTCCTAGTTATTATAAATTTTAAATTTTGTAACCAAGTCAGACCCAATTTTTAATTAGGGTATACATTTTCCAAGAACCCTAATATTCTCATACAAATTTTCAAACGTACAGATATAACATATAGTATGTAAATTTACATCAACATTCGCACCATAGTGTCAATACATCTAGGGTTTTTACATACCACATGTACCTTGAAACTAGGGTTCCATCGAATGAGTAAAGTGTTGAAACTAAAGTTCTTCAGTTGCCACGATCCTCGATCTTCTTTGAAACTAGGGTTTTTTTTGGGGTTCGAAGTCAGGAGTGGGAGAAAAAGCAAGAGAGTTGCCATGGGAGAGGAAGAGAGAGAGAGCATTGATCGGTCGAATGAGCAAAGCGTGGATTGTCTCACTTTGTTTCATCGTATATAATAAAAAGGGTATCTTAGTCATTTCATTCATTCCATTAATGGAGTTTGCGTTTTTTTCTTTTCCAGTAGTTGAGGGGGCCTCCTTGGACGTTTTTAAACGTTAGGGGGTCTTCATGAGAAAAAATGATAGTTGAGAGGCTGTTTATGTCCTTAAGCCATGTTATTATTATCTTCAATGTTATAACACTACTAGGGTTTGCCCATATTTGAAGGCACAGCGTAACGTGAGATCTAATTAGTGGCAATTGTGCAATTACCACTGTTTGAGAGAGAAAGAGCCATAGGATTTATGGAGCAAATCAATGGTTAGGATTTATAGAGGGATAAGATTCAAAAACCATTCTCCCTTATTATGTAGATTGCAAGCTAAGAGATAATTTGACAAAATTGTTTTGATGCTAATGAGTAAACTTGCTCTTATGCTCTCTTATATCACCGATTACACCCCATCTCCTCATCTGGGCGGATGAGGTAATGCCCCTGCCATATGCATCATCCAATCGAGGCCTAAAGGAGAAAAAGGTCGTCTTTTTATTTTGACAACTCAAGAAGGTAGTTTATTCTCAATGGATGACCTACTCTTCTTCACACTTCATCTCTTTATTTCTGTCCCTACTTCACTTGTGTTCCTCACTTTGAAACTGACTCCCGTGATCAAAGTCACTCATCTAATAAAATAGTTGAGATGGTTTTAAAAATACAAAAAGTAATTGCACTTTGTTTATTTTTTTCGGTCAAACGGAATTTCAATCACACTTTGTTTTATAAAATAAAGGGATATAGGATTGAAACTTAAAACTTGTCGTGATTTTAAAACAAAATGCGAATTTTTGGTGTTTTTGTATGTCGAATGACGATGATTTTTTTGAACAATAAACTTCATTACGAGTTCTATAAGATAAACTATTCCAATTATAATTAGTGTGGGCTCGGGAATGAAGAGTCGAAGTTGGGGTGGGCATCGTGTCATGTCATCTTATATTCGTGTCAGAATTCTCTCAATCATAACCCGATCTGTTTAGCTTTTCGTGTTATCGTATCATATTATATTCGTGTTCCGTGTCAAAAATAATCGACCCTAACTTGCTAAGTTTGTATCCGGTTCGGTATCATGTTATCGTATCCTTTATAAATTCTCGCGTCGTATCGTGTTCGTGCTGTGTCATTTTGTGTTTGTGCTAGAATTCTCTCAACCCTAACCTGACCTGCTTAGCTTTTCGTGTTTATCGTGTCATGTCATATTTGTGTTCCATGTCAAAAATAGCTGACCCTAACTTGCTAATTTCGTGTCCAGTTCGTGTTGTATTCTCCTGTCATGTCAGAAATTCCTACCCCTAAGTCGAAGACCAAGAGAGGATTACAAAGGGGTATACAGAGATACGCTATGTGAGAGGAGCCATCTCTAATTGAGTAATTTCCCAGTTCCACTGGCATGAGTTATGCAAGACTGACGTTTAGCTACGGGTACCGACGATGACTGCAATGATAGTTCGGAGAGATTGGCATGTGGGGTCCATTCTGGAGTCCACATAAATGATTTGAGCTACTCCTTCCGTCCCAACTTGTTTCTCCAATTTCGACATACGTGTCCTTCAAAAAATTGTCTATTTCTCACAATCCATAATGTTTTATATAATTTCAAAAATATTGTATTATAGACCTAATTGAGATCTATTAAACAAGATTCATATTACATATACAAAATATTATATACCGAAACATATAAATAATTTTGTAGGAGTTTCCAAATAGTGACAAGGGACAAACAAATCGGGACGGAGGGAGTATTTATTAATTTTAAAATAATTTTGGATTGTCCTCGTAAAAATTCAAATTAATCGGATAACTATAAAGTGTTTCATCCAATGTTCCAATTTTTCATTCACAATATAGAACCTTGGATTATGAATGAATTTTGAAAAAAAGACTGACAATTAGATCAACCACCTACAACTATTCAATGGGGCTAAACTTTTTCAGGGCCACTAAAAAATTATTGGATGAATTATATTAAACCCCCCTTAATTATTGCTCGGTACACTTAACCCCCTTTAACTATCAAACGGGACACTTAACCCCCTTTAACTCCTTGAAATTGGACACTTATAGACTTCCGTTTTGAATCTTGTTAGGATTTTGGATGGAAGTTAGTCATGTGAGGAGCACATGACCAATTTTGGAAACCTCAGGACTATAATGCCCTTACTTGGGGCACATATGCGCAGGAGATGGCAAACAGATCCACCTATTTGTTCTCTCTCTCTCTTTCTCTTTCACACTCTCTCTCCATCCTAATTTCCTCTCTTCCTACACCTCCAACCTTCTTCCATTCATGGCAGATAGTGCAAATAGCTCAACTGAAAATCCCAGAGATGACAATTTGGAGATGGTATGCCGTTGCAGGTTGTAAATTCAATTCTTGTACTAGTCACAAAGAATCCCCCATGGTGGTTTTCAAACACCCAGTTTATAGTATTAGACATACTACATTACATTGCCAAAATTACACATAGCCACAAATTAAATGTAAAAAAAGAAACACTAGATAGCCGAACTAACATAAAAATTCATAAAAAATTTTAGATCAATTTAAGAATCTGTACCTATATGCAGGTGTAAAACCCATTGTAGTCGGTTTATACATAGATACATATAAATATACCACACCAAAAACTATTTTATACAAACTATCTCTGTCGGTCATAAATAAACAAAACATATACATAGATGCTTTTTTTTTTTTTTTGGTAATTAATAGATGCTTTACATCGGTATATACGTACGACATATCTTTTAGCAATAATCCCATTATCAAAATCAACACGGGAAAATTTCAAAAAAGCCCCTGAGCTTTTTGACAATTTGCGAAAAAACACCTGGACTTTCACTATTGGCAAAAAAGCACCTAAACTTAGCATTCCGTTACCAATTAGACCCCTGCCGTCTAATTCCGTCAATATGTAACGGATGGAGTTAACGGAAGGCGTTAACTTTTTTTTTTTTTTACTTTTTACATTCAAAAATTACTTTAACTCTTTCTTTTTTTATTGGTAAATAAATATGCAATAAAGTTCTTTTTTTTCTTATTATTTATCGAAAATTACTTTAACCCTATTTTTTATTTTCAAATTTTACCTTTTCTCCCTCTCTCTTCCTCCCTTTTTTTCTTATTAGAATCGACTCCACACCACCAATTAACCCCACAACCAACCGCCAAAGCCTTAGCCACAATTTCATAAATTCAAAAGTTCTTTTAACCTCCTCTTTGTAACGTTTTCTTTTTTTTACGACTTTTACTTCCAAAAATTACTTTTAACTCATTCTTTTTTTAGTCATAAATAAATATGCAACAAAGTTATTTTTTTAGAACTTTAACCCCACTCCACCAATCAACTGCCAAAGCTCTAGCTCTAATTTCAGAAATTCAAAATTACTTTTAACCTCATTTTTCTTAGTATTCTTTTTTTTTTTTACTTCCAAAATTACTTTTAACTCTTTATTTTTAGTAGTAAATTAATATGAAATAAAGTTTTTTTCTTACTATTTATCAAAAATTACTTTAACTCTAATCTTTACTATTTATAATAATAACTTTAAGACCCATTTTTACTTTCAAATACTCTCTCTCTCTCTCTCTCTCTTCACTGATGAAAATCCTCCCCCCTCTTCTCTCCACCGATCAGTTTAGAAAAATCCAAAATTCCTCTATCAGTTGGTTGTGGGGTTAAATTTGAAAGTAAAAAAAAAAAGGGGGGCAGGGTGCGGGGAAGCAGGGGAGTTTTAAAATAATTTTCATAAATAGTTAAAAAATGGGGGTGAATAATTTTTGGAAAAGAGTAGGGAAAAAAGAACTTTATTGCATATTTATTTATGACTAAAAAAAGAATGAGTTAAAAGTAATTTTTGGAAGTAAAAGGAGTAAAAAAAAGAAAAGGTTACAAAGAGGAGGTTAAAAGAACTTTTGAATTTACGAAATTGTAGCTAAGGCTTTGGAGGTTGGTTGTGGGGTTAATTGGTGGTGTGGAGTCGATTCTAATAAGAAAAAAAAGGAGGGAGGGAGGGAGAGAAAAGGTAAAATTTGAAAATAAAAAATAGGGTTAATGCAATTTTCGATAAATAATAAGAAAAAAAAGAACTTTATTGCACATTTATTTACCAATAAAAAAAGAAAGAGTTAAAGTAATTTTTGAATGTAAAAAGTAAAAAAAATAAAAAGTTAACGCCTTCCGTTAACTCCATCCGTTACATATTGACAGAATTAGACGGCGGGGGTCTAATTGGTAACGGAATGCTAAGTTCAGGTGCTTTTTTGCCAATAGTGAAAGTCCAGGTGTTTTTTTTGCAAATTGTCAGAAAGTTCAAGGACTTTTTTGAAATTTTCCCAAATCAACACTAATTAGCTTCTAATCAATCACTAACCTGGATACATACGCGGCTAATTTGCTTTGAATGCCTTGATTTAGACTTGAAATTACAAATATTGAATAGAGGCTAGGTAAGGGTTTATCGATTCTGTCATCTTACTTCTAGGATTTGGTGGGAGAATAACTAAGGTTGTAAGCCATATATGTAGGTGAGGAGTCAGTTTAAGGGAAAATTCCTGCTAATATCAAAGGATACTTTTAGGGTTTGGAGGAAATACATATATGCATGTATATATCTCGCCCAAATGGAAGGATCTCGTTCGATTTCCAAAAGGGCATATAGTAAAAATGCTATTCGCCATTAACGGCGCACAACCATTTCAGGTTTCAAGAATTAAAAGGGGGTTAAGTGTCCCGTTTGATAGTGAAAGGGGATTAAGTGTACCTGAGCGATAGTTAGGGGGGTTTAATGTAATTTAACCAAAATTATTTCAAATTTAATTAATTCTTTGGATTATCTATGTAGGACCCCAAGGTGTGCACACACCAAAAAAGAACACGGAAATGTTATGGAAACCAACAATAGCAGTACCGATGGTGCAGCGATCGTCACGCAAGGCCCACTCCGGGTCCCGCATGGATGATTCGAGCCGTTCAATAATTTTTGAAAAAAATAAGTGGTCCCGTGAAAAATCAGTTCAATTTGATACTTGTAGGTGCTCGATCCAATCTTATAATTTTCATTCAAATTCAGGATCCTAAATCTGAATAAAAATTGAAAGATTGGATTGAGCACTTACAAGTATCAAATTGAGCTGATTTCTCTCTAGCCCACTCTTTTTTTTTAAAAACAATTGAACGGCTTTGATCATTTGTGTGGGACCCAGAGTGGGCCCCTCATGACGGTTGGGCACACCATCGGTGCACTTTAGTCGGTGCTGTAGTCGGGCTGAAAAGAAAAACTCCTTAAAAAGGATAATGATTTGAGCACTCCATATTTTGATAACCGCAGTTTAAAATTTATTTTTTATTGTTCAACATCCACACAAAAAAAAAAAAAAATTTCACAATACACTTAAGAAGACAAAATTTAGCGTGTGATTATTAAGAAGTGGGTGAAAAAATCATTTTCCTTTAACAACCTCTTTGTATAGAGGAATTTCACGAGAAAAGAAAGAAAAGGTTATCATTTCTAGCCAAATCAATTATTTTGATTGAGTATTTTGATGAAAAATAAAAATAAAACTACATCAATATAATAAATTGATGGACCAATTCTCTTTCTCATCCAATCTGATAGGGTGAGAAAAAACACGGGGGCCGCTATTTGCAATCCACAATTTTCTCCATGCAACCAATTAAAATTTTTTCATTCCAGGACTAAAATACCCCAACACAGAATGAGATCTACGTACGATGCCTCGCACGCAACCCCCATCAGGTTGGACATCCATCCTTTGGGGTTGAATGATGGTTATGGCAGTAATACGGGAGAGAAACAGAGATCTTGGACGGATCCCAGTCATCTACACCCCAAACATCTCTCACTCTAAGGCTAGTCTCCTATCCAAACGAAGAGGCCCCGAGATTAAGGATCTCAGAGGACCTAAGCCAGTCCAATTACCGTACCGAAAGGTGAAAATGAGGTGTTTAGACCACTTTAATTGACAACTTAACACCCCGTTGAAAGACCTCTTCCCCCTTGCACAAACCACACCAAGTAGTGGACGGTCGATTGTAGGCCTCAGAGTCTCAGACCTATCCGTATATTTAGAACGCAAAAGTTACAGAGGACCAGATTTTATCCTCCACATTCATCCTCCAATTTAACTTGGCCATGGCAATGGTATTCGCATCCGAGGATTTGTGAATGCCCAAGGCCTCCATAATCCGGAGGTTTGGTAACACCTACGGTATGGATTTTCCTATCAGCCTCTGAGGAGCCCCCAAGGAAGCATAATATTTGTAGGGGGATGAAAACAGTTAGTGTTCTGAACAACACCAATTTGTAGTAGCTTCACGTGCCTTTACACCGGAACCCTAGTTCTTCGTCGGAACCCTAATTTGCAAAATAGACAGAGGGTGAGCGCACCTTTGCCTCTCGTGGCAAAGGCCCTCCGATGCTTGAGTTAGTATCACGTACCGGTCCAAACCCTAATTATCAGTAGGAAAGCAATAAGAGATGGCCAAATATTGCGTACCTTTTACCTCCAGGTTTACCTCATATTTATAGATTCGTGGATGCTTGCTGCCCAAGCATCCCTGTTGCCCTAGGATTCCTACCTCGTATAGGAAACCTAATATCTCATGGATTCTCGTTCCCTTATCTGTATGATAGCTTAACCATTACGGGACTCTCAGTCCTTATGGGACTCTTTTCCATAATTATCCGAACACCCCACTCACGTTGGGTCTCTTGCTTCGATCCTATTTACCCGGGATCTTATCCTTTTATGGAATATTACCATTCTGGAACATTCTTGCGATGTTACGACTTACGGCTACGTTTTCTACTGTTCGGCTTCCTCTTTGCCGAACAGTCCTCCTGGACCAATGACTTCCCATGTCACTGGTCCCCGGTGTTATATCTGGTCAAATGACTTCACATGTCTTTTGACCTTAGCAGCCGAACAGTCTGTCTGGACCAATGACTTCACATGCCACTGGTCCATATCACCGCTCATCGTACTGCCCGGCAACAAACTTATCATGTTTGCCACGTGTCCCTAACACATCACGTGTTCGGCGACTAATCTTACCTGTTCGGGAATACCTCCCTACAATATTCTGCATGGCATATGCCGGAATGGTACAGTTAACCGATTAAAGGGTCATTCTACCCGCCACGGCAACACACTTTTCCACCTTGCAAGTTTTGAGTAGATTTTTGTTGGGGTCCACCCATAGTGGTGAGGTTATTTTATGTAACACCCTTACGGCCCGTTTGGATGGGGTATAAGGATTGGGGGTATTAGTTAATAAGGGGGGATAAGATAGTAGGGGGTATTAGTTAATAAGGGAGGGCCCACATTGATGTGATGTTTATGGAGGCGGGATTAAATAATATGTTGTTTGGATGAGGTATTAGAGAAGGGAGATTAAATATTACTTCGTTTGGATGAAGGATTAATAGGGGGTATAAGGAATGGTAGATGATGTAAAAAACTGTTAAATGACCCTTTTACCCTTGTGCAGTCCTTAAATTCATTATGTATTACGTGTTATATATAATTACAAATTTAATTATTCTTTCTCAATTTAAGCCGTAATATTTATTTGTACTAACAAATTAATGAATTTAGTATTATTATTATTAAACATTTTTTATATATAAAAATCAATTTTTTTACTAAAAATATTTGGTTTTTTTTGAAGTAAAATTCTATTAAAAAAATTGTTTTTTGTTTTAAAAAAAAGAGCACATTATTTGGTAGTTGGAAATGTGTCCATCAAAATAGTTAGGTAAATTCTCATGTGCACAACAATATTATTTGGTGAAAATATGTCTACCTAATTAGTTTGGTTGACTTTTTTCTTATAAATTGTGGAAGTTACTCTTTTTCTCATATCACAATTCATCTTCATTCAAAGAATTAGTTTTTAATTTTGTTTGTCAACCTCTTTGATGGCACGCCGAGTTTGGACCGAGGTGGAGGAGCAAATCTTACTAACAAATGTTACGAACCTCGTAGATGAAGGGATTTGGGAAGGCAATGGCAATGGGTGGCATCCCGGCTACTTGGCAGTTCTTCAAAATCAGATGCAAGCTTCACTTCCCGAAGCCGGTATTGAACAAAATCATATCGCTACAAAGATGAAAGCATGGAAGAGGAATTATTCATATCTTACATCTATGCTTCACTGTCCTGGTTTTGGATGGAATGCAAATGAAAACATGTTGGTGGTAGAAGATGAAGTTTGGAATGACTACGTCCGAGTAAGTTAAAATGTTATAAAGTCTTGTTTAGAAATACGATTTTGTCTCATTTAGTAAATTATCTAAATAATTTTCCCAACTTTATGTAGGATCATCGACAGGTGACACTTTATCGAGACATGCAATTTCCCTATTTCATCCAATGGGACCGTATTTTTGGCCGTCGTCAAAACTAGAAGTTGAAGGGAGGTGTGGGAAGAAATATTTAATTGTGACAATAAATAAATTTGCCATTTGATGGCTGCCCTTAATTTTTTTCCTGTTGTTTGTAATAATTAATTCGTAAGTGTGATTTGCCTATGTTTGAACCCATTACCGGCCTTTGTTGTAGCATGTTTTGAATTGAATTTTCGAACACATTCTCTGATATTTTGATGATTTCATACTTCCAACCAAGGTAGCTCTTGTGATAACAAAAAAGTTAAGAATGGAAAATACCCAGTCATACAAAATAAATAATTAACTCTAGAATTCGTAACAGAGAGAGGAAGGGGGACCAATTAAGCTCCCATCCGGTGATGTTATCGTTCAGTCAAAGTCTTGAAATTACAAATTTTACAAGTTTATTCCGAATCGAATACATGTGCCAATAAAATACAACATACGAATTCTAAGAAAAATATCCCAATAAAGTATGTTATTAGACTTGTTCGATGTTCATCTTCCAAGGCAATTGCGGATGTGGAAGCACTGTCACTTGATCGACGTTTGGATGGGGCCAACTGCATCTCTTGATTCATACGGTATCTTTCCTCATGAAATTGTAACAATGCTCCTTCTGCTTCGTCGAACGTGTTGTACCGTTTCTTCAAGTTCCCCGGGTATCCATTAACTTGCAATTCCGCGGTCTCCCAACTTGTATATATCCCCGGCTTACGACCAACGAATACCACCCAATAGTTTTCTTTATCTTCACTCCCCATCGGAAAATCTATTAGAATACAACAATATCGATATTTCAATGTGAAACAATACTAATAGTATGGTTAGAAATTCTATTCGGCTCAGATATATTTGACCGGCGCATAGTGCACTACTTGGCTACAAGTTATGTTGCCGAACGGTGATTGAACCGTTGGCCCTCATAACTTGTCCCGCCAAAATAAGTGACTCGCCTCAAAATGTCTCGTTTCATATCATCATAGCCTATAATAGGACCATAGATAAGCCAACAACAAAACAGCCCACAAAACTGCTGAAAATAGCATAACAAACCACCACCAGCCCACATATAGCACACATATAGCACACTGAACAACATGTCACTGCGTTGCACTACACATTTGCACAGCTCCACACCTGTTTTTTTCCTGTTTTAGGACACAGTTTGGACACAGCTTAGATTCATCGAAAAACCAGCCACCTAAACCAAGAATACAGCATGCCTCTTGCTCCCATAAAACTGCAGAAAAATAGCCACGTAATCTGCAGAAAACAGCCACCAAAACTGCAGAAAATGCAACCCAGAAAACTGCAGAAAACAGCCACCAAAATAGCCCACAAAACAGCAGAAAACAGCCACCAAAACAGCAAAAAAACTGCAGAAAACAGCCACCTAAACAGCCACCAAAACTGCAGAAAATTACAGCCTAGATAACTGCACAAAACAGCCACCAAAATAGCCCAGAAACTGTCCAAAAAACTGCAGAAAACAGCCACCAAAACAGCCCACAAAACAGCAGAAAACAGCCACCAAAACAGCAAAAAAACTACAGAAAACAGCCACCTAAACAGCCACCAAAACTGCAGAAAATTACAGCCCAGA
>BPLS01000574.1:194198-220757 GCA_019656275.1 Rhododendron kiyosumense
AACTCAGGAAAATGACTCCAACTTATTCGTCTGTAAAAAAAACTACTCTAGCCCTACACACGTATACATACATTACATAGGATAGCTATTAAGCCAGCCAGCATGTGGTTCTGAAAGCTGTTAAGCCAGCCAGCATGTAATCCTTTATCCAATGTTCAAGGAGGCTCATGTCAACGGAGAAGATAGCCCTCTAACTTTTGGTGATTTGTTTATATTTTTATCATTGTATTTTGGATGGAATTCTTTGTCAAATGGGCGTTTTAAAGTTTAAAACCATGATCCACGTTTAATTACCTTTAAACCCTATGACACAAGCCGGATTTCTTTTCTGGTCGGGGATTTAACAAAACATCGGACTACAAGGCAGAGAGAGACCAGAGATTCTAAAGTAGCTGACAAGTGAACCTCACAAACAGGCAGGTTTGCTTTCAAGGATTGAGTTCAAGCGATATATCTCTATCAATAAGGAGGAAATCTCGTTCCAAAATAACACAGCTTTTTCCCTTCATTTATACACAATACAATGCGAAATGCTTTACACTATATATGCTTATCCAGCAGAATAGAAAAATGCACTCAGAAGCAACCAACTTCATCGTGCATGTCATGAAATTTTGCTTACAAATCAAATATTTCCATTTCCTTATTTATCGAAAGGAATATTTTTCATTAATAAATACCAATATGTAGTGCGACAACAAAAATGTACCTTCAGAATTTCATGAAATTGGACATACTAAAAATACATATTGGGCCCCCAAAAAGGAGGACAACAAGACTAGAAAATAGAAAACAAAAATAGCACAAGAAAAAGGAAAAATGAACATTCATGTGTCTTACAACAGCAAACTAGCCACAAAAGCTAACTCTAAACCTATATCACTACAAACTACCATCTCAGTATCTTGTTATACTTCCAGTCCCAATGACCTAGTGTCGATGAGCTTTATCTAACATGAATCATTTCCTTCTTAATTAAAAAAAAAAAGGATGGCAACAAAGGCCCTTTTGTAGTTCACCTCCACAAAAGAAAAAAGAAGGCTGCTTGGTCCACTAAAGCTGGACCTAGTTTTCTCCTTGGTCCGGAAATGTCCGAGAACAGACGTACAGAGAAATACGATTACAGAGGATTTGAACTCCCAAGTTTTGGGTAGCTTTCGAGACGAGTATATACTTAACCATTTATTCATCCATTGATTATCAAAACCTTACTTCACACATATGCACTGTAACTTGTGGTGAACACGTTGGATGGGTTCAATCGGAAGAATGGGGAGAGAGAGAGACAGGGGTTTAACACACAAATCATACGTACAGTACACAAATTGCAAGTACAGTACACAAATCCATGGAGTAAACACACAAATCTCTGGTACAGTCAAAACCCACACATCAATATACTCTAAAATCAGCAAAAAAATAATCACATACACATTAATCGGTTAATTGAACCTCATACCTGAGTTAATCCAAGCTCAAATCGGTTGCACTCACCAAATCGCCACCAAATCGTCTCTGCTCGTCGAACGAAACAAAAAATGGTGGGCGGCAGAAATGGAAAGCCCGAGATGAGAGAAGGGGATAAGGAGGGGTGGAATCGTCAAGTTTCAGGGGTATTAGGGGGGGATAAATTATGGGGACCTCAAACCCTATCCATAGTTAATACCGGCGATTCCCCCTTTCTCCGGTCTTAGCGAAGAAGAGGCATAAACGAAAACCCCTCTGTTTTGGCTTCCCAAACAAGGGTAAAGAGAGGGGCCCAGGGTCTTAGAAGGGGTGAAACTTAATCCCCCTCTCCAATAACGCATCCAAACGGGCTGTTAGTGTTGGGTGTTGAGCGTATTTACCCTTGAAGTGCCATACTTGGCGGTATTACTTTGAAATAGTTTCCTTCTTGGTGTATTTCCTAGTCCGAGCAGGAAAAGGAATTACAAAGCAGTAGGAAGCTTTGGAGGTCAAGACTTGATACTCTATAAATACCGAGGCGTATTTGGGATTTATATGTGTGTGACATAATGTGAGGGAAAGGGTGAGGCGAGCGTAGGGGGCCGGGTTGTAGCCTCCCAGAGAGGAACTGACGTGTGGTTCTCGGAGAGTTTTTTCATCTTTATTGTATGTTGTGTGAATATATAATCAAATGGAGTTTTTATCTGAAATCACTGCGTGTATTTGTGTGTGTGGTGTCCCCCACGGTCCTAACAATTGGTATCAGAGCGGGGTTGAAGAAGAGGGTCACCAGAAAAACCACGGGTTCGATTTCTGGAAAAAAAAAGGTGCTCACGAACCTCTTTTTTATCACCCGAGGAGGTCGCATGAGCCATTCGATCGCAGCGGGCGGAGTCGGCGACGGGCAGAGAGGCTGTTTTGAAAAGCTCGAGGTCGTGGATGATCGAAGACGAATTTTGAGCACTGGGTTGTGTTCACCTCTAGGAGAGATGCAGTAACGGATTGTGTCCTGTGGGGATGCAAGCACTCTGGTCAAGGGGGTGCGAGCTCTCTATTGATGGGGTGCTAAATATCAGCGGAGATGTCGGTAATGCAGCTGGACAATGCTGCAAGTTCAGTTACGGAAGATCTAGTCTTGCAGAGAGACGCTCAGTCAGGCGTGTACTCCTTGAGGGCGTGTTGAGACGTTGACTTTGGTAGTGATAACAGGCACATGCTAGAGTAGCTGAACGGATGCAACGTATACCCACTCTGGGTGGAGGGAGTGATTGTTGGGGTCCACCCATAGTGGTGGGGTTATTTTATGTAACACCCTTAGTGTTGGGTGTTGAGCGTATTTACCCTTGAAGTTTCATACTTGGTGGTATTACTTTGAAAGAGTTTCCTTCTTGGTGTATTTCCTAGTCCGAGTAGAAAAAGGAATTACAAGGCAGTAGGAAACCTTGGAGGTCAAGACTTGATACTCTATAAATACCGAGGCGTATTTGGGATTTATGTGTGTGTGATATAATGTGAGGGAAATGGTGAGGCGAGCGTAGGGGGTCGGGTTGTGGCCTCCCAGAGAGGAACTGGCGTGTGGTTCCCGGAGAGTTTTTTCATCTTTATTGTATATTGTGTGAATATATAATCAAATGGAGTTTTTATCTGAAATCACTGTGTGTATTTGTGTGTGTGGTGTCCCTCACGGTCCTAACAATTGGTATCAGAGTGGGGTTGAAGAAGAGGGTCACCAGAAAAACCACGGGTTCGATTTCTGAAGAAAAAAAAAAGGTGCTCACGAACCTCTTTTTTATCACCCGAGGAGGTCGCATGAGCCATTCGATCGCAGCAGGCAGAGTCGGCGACGGGCAGAGAGGCTATTTTGAAAAGCTCAAGGTCGTGGATGATCGAAGACGAATTTTGAACATTGGGTTATGTTCACCTCGAGGAGAGATGGAGTCACGAATTGTGTTCTGTGAGGATGCAAGCACTCTGGTCAAGGGGGTGCGAGTGCTCTATTGAGGGGTTGCTAAATATCAGCGGAGATGTCAGTAATGCTTCTGGACAATGCTGCAAGTTCAGTTACGGAAGATTTAGTCTTGCAGGGAGACACTCAGTCAGGCGTGTACTCCGTGAGGGGGTGTTGAGATGTTGACTTTGGTAGTGATAACAGGCGCATGCTAGAGTAGCTGAACGGATGCAACGTTTACCCACTTTGGGTGGAGGGGGGATTGTTGGAGTCCACCCATAGTGGTGAGGTTATTTTATGTAACACCCTTAGTGTTGGGTGTTGAGCGTATTTATCCTTGAAGTTCCATACTTTGCGGTATTACTTTGAAAGAGTTTCCTTCTTGGTGTATTTCCTAGTCCGAGTAGGAAAAGGAATTACAAGGCAGTAGGAAGTTTTGGAGGTCAAGACTTGATACTCTATAAATACCAAGGCGTATTTGGGATTTATATGTGTGTGACATAATGTGAGGGAATTGGTGAGGCGAGCGTGGGGGGCCGGGTTGTAGCCTCTCAGAGAGGAACCGGCGTGTGGTTCCCGGAGAGTTTTTTCATCTTTATTGTATATTTTGTGAATATATAATCAAACGGAGTTTTTTTTCTGAAATCACTGCGTGTGTTTGTGTGTATGGTATCCCTCACGGTCCTAACAATTTTATCCATCCCAGATTTTATTTTTTGGGCCTTCTATCAAGGATGGGGCAGCGGCCGCAGCGCAAGTACTCACCAAAGAGATTTGAACTAAACAGGTCTGAGAATTAAAATAAGACCCAGAATAAGCACCTAGGATGAACGAACCGGTGGATGGTCCTGTGTGGGCGGTGCACATCACTGTGCTGTGAACCATCCGAGCCGTCTGTTAAGCAATCAAATAGTCCAAATTTCTTCTCAACAATGAGCGACTTGGATGGTACACAACACGAAAATGAGATTTGAACCGTTAGATTGCCGAACAAACGGCTCGGATGGTGCATACCCTGGTGCTGTACACCATCTCCACAGCACCATCATGCTTTATCTAGTTTCCAGTATGTAAGCAGCTACCCCGTGTGGTGATCCCAATAATTCCACCTCTAAACTTTTTCAAGTTACGCATTTACATAAGGCAAAGATATTATCAAAATGCAAAACAACCGTTGAAAGAATAGCCTCATCTCTCCGTGCTTTATTCCTCAATTCACAATACCAGGTCTTCCGAATGGAGAAATGGAAACAAATGGAAAAGAAACAAGAAGAAACAAAGAAATACACAAACCAAACAATTGTTTTTGCAGAATTCAACGTGGAACAAACATCAAAGACATCTAAAAAATGGTTAGCAGCAAACATCACTAGACAAAGCAGGTGCCGCAACCTTCAGAGAAACTGCGTTCCACTCGACAATCTCGCCGCAATGTCCACCCCTAGCCCCAAGAACCGGAAACTGATTATCAGAACTAATTGAATTTTCAGCCAGAGCCAATTTAGCCCCAAAAAGTTCAAACTGATTATTAGAACAACTAACAGATTTTTCTGCCGCAGCCAATTTTCCTTCAGCAACCGCTTTCAACCGATATCGCTCAGCCCTAGATCCAATAACTTGACCCAACACAGAAGCTGCAATGGTAAACGCCATGGCTGTCTTCGGCATCAAAACAGATTTTCTAAGCATTGCAATGAAGGGAACTGCCGCGTGGACGGCAGCGAACCATGATGGTGAGAATTTCTCCGTGTGTTCCCGCCAAACTCCCAGAGGAACGTTTGCCGCCATACCCAATACTCCGATTGCTAGGATCTTGGCAGGAAGTGGTTGCGGTCGGAGGGTCTTTGCAAAGGCAGTTTGCGAAAGAGCTGCCCTGGCTGCGATGATCGCTTGGGGGCACTTGAGTTTCAAGCCAGGTGGTGGCTTAAGAGCCTTTGCCACAATTGGAAGGATATGGCTCACTGCACGGTATGACCTGGCGATTGGGCAGTCGCCGTTTTGTAACCAGTCGTCGCTCATTGATTCGTGCTTCGGGTCTCCTCCCTGAAAGACATAAAGATAAAACGTCAAGAGATGAGCAAATTGAATTTATGTTCTGGAGTATCTATCTTAGATTCTCTACTCTCGAGTTTCAGAGTCATGAACTATACAGGCAGGTTACAAAATCGCAAACCTTCAATATACTTTGGAAATTTCAATCAATTATAAAATAAGCAGAGTATTCTTATAATACTTATAAAGGCAGCTTCTTTCGGTTAGGAGGCATGGCTTGTGTTCCTATTAGCGCATAAGTTGTAATAGAGACACCTTACTGCTCATCTCCTCAGAGTATTGTAGAGTTTTAGGCTTTTAGTTCTCTCGGTTAGTACTGTATAGTGCTCGTTTTGTTTTCTTCCTTAGTTGCCTAGGATATCCTCTTGTATATGTGCATTGATTTTTTTCCATATATATGAATTGTTTACTCATCCAAATAGAACTTCACTTTTCTTCATATCATAATCCCCAGCTTAGGGACTTGCTTTGAACTTCTGCGGAACAACTAAAGTTACTAAATAAGAAATGCTTGTTTGAACTGCTAAGTCATATACCTGGGAAGAATTTCCTTTATTTGATGACTTAGATTCTCTATGCTGATTCCTCCTCCATTTCCTAGAGAATCCACCAAAGAATGGTCCAAAACCTGAGAGGCTAATCGTAGCTGCCTTTGCTGCTAGAGGGTTGAACTGAGGGGGTGCGTGTTCAGACTCTAACTTCTTAGAATGCACAAATGATCTTCCAGAGAGAGGGACGACACCATTTTGTCCATGGAAAATACTGAATGCCATTTCGAAATTGGCACCATCCTCAAAAATTGGACCTTTAGCTCTTTGCATCTGCGTATGAAAGATAACAAAAGTTTAGATGTGACATGCATCAGAGCTAATGGGAGAGAGACCAGATTTAGCAGACAAACTTTGATGATTCATCACCGGAGATGAAGCTAGTGCTATGCACATGTGGGTAGAAAGTTTCCAATAAAAAAGTATGATATGTGAATGATCATAATATGCTGTGTAAACATTAACAAGTTATTAACTTACAGGCATTGGGATAGCAATCGATGAGCAGAAGGAGAAATTGGTAGGCTCATTAATGTTCCTCAGAAATGGGCACCTAATAATGTCCTCGTGAGAAGGTTGAGACTGCTCATTCATAGCCCTGAAGAAAAAGTCCATTTCGTGCAAGCAGGATAACCTTCAAAGAGGAAAGAAGTGTTAATAATGTTTTCATGCGTCGTCGATAGCCACAGTAATAACGAATGTGAAGCCAAAATTTCACTTGTTTTGCTAATAGAAGAAAGCTTTCACTAAGAGAATGCAATGAAGAACTAAAAGTGCTACAAATATGAAGAGCCCCACACAGTCACAAGTCCAATCAACGATATCACACCCTCAACCATATGTTTGCATAGGAACACACTCAACAGGTACACTATGTAACATGATGCATTATAACCTTCATTCACATTTTTTTAAATCATTGTGCAAGTAAAACAAAAATGAACATTAAACATGGATGTACGCAATGACTTCATCTTTAAACATCGATACAAGGAATAGAAATGCTTAGTGTGTACTTTAAGTCTAGATCAACCATGGCATTTGCAGGAATTTGACGGCATGAGATTGTACAGCCAAATGATGCCATGTGCGTCTATGGCCAAAATCAATTACGAATTTGAACAAAAAGAATAATGACATGTTTAGAGACAACAGATAGAGATTGTTTAGTAAAACTAAACTGTATCAACTATCAACTAATTAACACAATACTAGAAAGTCAATAGTTGGAGACACCACTGGAAGAATTCAGTACAGCTTTTCAAGACCTCAAGTCGTATCATAAAAATGCGAAGTATAATCGAGTAATACCAAAATCTTAAACAAACACTCTTTTTACACTTTCAGAGACGAAATTCCTAATCAACAAACTGTAAATATTGGTTGCTTCAGAGATGAACTGAGCATTCACTGGCTAGATAGCTGTAATGAACACAAGAAAATAAAACAAAAAATCCCTGGGCCAAGCCAAGGCCTCTGGGTTCTGCTTGCCTTAAAGAGGTGGTGAAAAAGGAGAAAAAATGTAATCAGGGTGCTTTGATCAAAGCTTGAGCTTAAGCTTTTCGAATTATTTCCGTAAATCATGAAGTCAATAAATAAAAACTTACCGTTTGACATAAAGCTCAAGCAAATATCCCACACTAAAATGAAAGAATGTTACACTCAAAATTAAGTTTAATACCACCAAAAAGTATTTGTTACATAAACTACAAAATGCCTACTTCAAAAATCAAATTCAAAAGAATCTAAACACTTGTAGATTGTATCATTAAAGTACATAACATAAAACCAAACCCAAAAAAAAAAACATCAAAGGGGGACAACTATAACACCAAAGAGGTGAAATTGTATCTTTCATTCAAATGCAATGCACGGCAACCGGCAATAGTTTAACATTAAAATACTCAAATTGGTGGAAAAAAGTTTTAATATTCCTAACTATTAATTATATAAATACATATATATTTGTATATAAATATATATATTATTTATATAAAATAAATATCTCACGGTCCGGTTCAGTTAATCCACGATTTCATAATGAAAATCCGTGGACCGAACAGCAAGTCACGGTTTTCTAATTTTTCAATCCGTGTCCGGACCATTAATCCACGGACAAAATCCAAAAGGTACGGATCGGTTCGGTCCGGACCGGTTTTGCGGTTTACCGGATTTTTTGAGCAGTCCTACTTCTACATGAATGAGGTTAAAAATCATGACATAAACACACCATTTTTTATAAGCGATAAAAATGCTAAAACTATCTAACATGACAAGGAATTGATCAAACAGACTCCCAGCTAAACCAACTATAAAGAAAAAGACTCTTCAGTTTAAGCAGCGACATCTCGTCCCCAAGCGTCAGGATAACAATTCAAGCAATGGCTTGAACCCCGAACGTCAATTCAACAATGGCATCGTCCAATACAACATTCAGGACCACATCTCAAACTCCAACATCCTTTGCACACCATCAAATGTTTGTTTTATTTTCTTTAACAATTGGTAGGAAATAAGTACATGCTGTTTAATACATTCATCGAACATCACAGCGATTATGTGAAAGCCAACAACAATTGAACAAGTCCAACAACCCAACCAACTCAAGAAATAGCCCCATAAATTTGAAGAAATAAACCAGCAAATAAATAAGCTTGTATACAACTTGGCTACACATCATCAACAAAACAGCAATTTCACACAGAGCTAAAAATTCAACAAGAAGAATACAAACTGTGAGAATCGTCGAAATTGAACCAAATCGAACTACGGGGGAAAAAAAACCAAACAATTTACATAGATCTCTATAAACACGTACTCTATTGAGTAAGAAATATGAAACCATACCTTCGGATTTTGCCGCAGAGGGTGAATACCACGCGTGAATGGCGATTAGGTAAGCGAAAACAATGCAGATGTTCTTGAGAGGGAGAGAATCAAAGGGGAGGAAGGGAAAGTTATAAGAGGCGATAATATTGACTCGGTATATGCATACATACATATATACACAAAACTACAAAACTTTAGGTAAGGGCGCGGTTATTTGTTAAGGTACGCACCTCCCATTTTCTGTTTAAATTTTGATGATCCGAGCCGCTCAATATTATAAGAATGTGATTTTAAGAGTACTCCTGAGAAATCGGCAAAAAAATACCAGGAAGGACTTTATCCGAGCAGTTTTTGTTTGTTTTTTATCGAACGGTTTAAATAAAAACTGCTCGAATGAAACACTTTCCGGTCTTTTTTTTTTCTAATTTCTCGCGAATACCATTAAAATCACGTTCTAAACACATTGAGCAGCTCGAATCATTGAAATTCGACAGGAAAAGGAGAGAAAAGGGGTGGTCCATAACTTAATACGGTAAGAACGCTCTTACATGAAAGGAACTCTCTCTCTCTATATAGTAGTATATAAAATGATGACGTCTGTGCTTTCCACACTCCAAAATTGACCGACAAATAATTGGAATTGGAAAAGGAAATTGGGGAGAAGGTCATCGTTTTGTAGCGGTGCAATGGTGCATTCATTTCAAATTTTCAACCTAGGCGTGCCTAACTGTTCTCCTCCTTGGTAGTGTTCCAGTTTACCCTTTAAAAAATAATAAGTACAGTATTTATTTGTAATTTTTAAGTTTAAAAATAATAGGATTATTTAAATCAAAAAATATGTCATATAAATCTTGTTTGATTCTGTAACAAAAAATTGAAAAATTTTCTTTCGTAAACTCATTATTTTTAAACTTGAAAATAAGGTCTTATTTTTTAAGTATTGTCTCTCTTTCGTTTCGGATTCACAGTTTCAATTTTTTTAAATTCATTTTCCACAACATAAATTTACACCTAACTAAGGGGGTGTTTCGGAGCCTACTTTTTGACTTTTTGGATTATGGTCAAAATGTGTTTTGAAGATATGTGCAGAATATATTTTGGAACAGTTGTAGTGTTTGAGAGATATGAAATGAAAATAAATTATGGGTTAATATTTACCATGTTGTCCTTGGTTATTAATAATGGTGTATAAATATTATCATCCAAGTAATATTTGAAATAAAAAAATCATTAACTTAAATTGACGATTAACCAAAATCACAATAAAGACAACCAAAAAAATCACAAACCGTCGTTATTGAAAAATAAACAAAATTATCAACTGAAGCAAAAAATAGTACACCTAAAAAAGATAAGAGTAATGTGAGGGTACAAGTGGTAATTACCTAACTTGAGTGAGGGTATTTTAGTAATTGACATGAGAATGTGAAAATCTCATAATCCAAAAAGGACCTCCAGACCTCTTTTTGGCTTCTTGCCTAGAAAGTGAAAATCGGTGAACTCATTTTGTTAGAATGGATTGTATAATGGACAAGTCAAACATCCAAAATGCAAAAATGAGTTAATGAGAAGGTGAAAATGAATGAACCAAACAGGCCCTAATTTTAGGAAATTGATTTTAGCATTTCAAAAATTGATGGAGGGGCTTCAAAATGATATCGTTTTGTATATCAATATAGTTCAATTTTAGAGCCTCTCCATCAATTTTTTGGAGTGCCAAAATCACTATCTCTAATTTTAAACGATTTGGATTAGGGTAATTAACAAAACCACTCCTGTGATTTTCAAGAACTACATATTGTCCCCTTGCGTTTGGAAAATTACAAAATACTCCTTCTCACATACTAACAAATTACTCCTTCTTTGTCGTGATGTAAACGCTAAAAAATTCGACCAAATCCGTATGACATCATTAGATTCTATTTATAATGAACCAAATTGTCACATCCCGTATTTTTATTGAAAGTGAATACTGCTGAGTGAATTGGGTATTTTTCATATTTTTGGATATTAGGTTGGAATTTGAAAAAAAGGAATAATCTGGTGTCGTTCACAGTGAATTATTTTCTTCTAAGTGGCAGTAATGGCATTTGGATGGACACTATAATATGTACGTTGATGAGGGAATTTTCGGCAAGTGAATAGAAGGGGAAAAAAGGAGAGTACGTATATACATGTGTATGGATTTGGTGGTGACATCTGTTTTCTCTTGGAGGCAAGAGACATGTGGCTATTGAGGTGTCAAGTTTTGGTGCATGAAACAATGTGACGTGTTGGGAACTATTCATTGCATGATTAGCTTTATAGGCTGGCATTGTTAGACATAAATTACCTATTTTCTTAAAAAAGCTCCCTCACGTAGATTCCCTAGAGGAGTGATTCAAAACTTGTACTCCCTCCGTCCCATTTTTATAATCCTTTTTTGATATTCGTGCAGTTTTCAATCGCTTATATCTTTCAATGTGAATCTCCAAAAATATACAATATGGATCTTATTTGATAGATTTCAATTTGTTCTATAATACAAAGATGTCAAAATCATGAAAAATATTATAGATTGAAAGATATACGCAAGAGACAAAAAAGTGAAAAATGAATAATGGACAATGAAAATGGGACGGAGGGAGTACTTCTTTATTTCTTTTTGCTTATTTGAGAAACGGAAATCAGGTACTGTTAATGTGAGAACCCACTTGTGCAGTCCCACATCGGTGGGAAATATGGAAATGATTTTAGTATATAGGTGATTCAGATCAGTTATTGTATAATTTGAGGTTAATTTTTTGAGTTATATTGTTAGGCAAATGATTAGTAGATTAGTTGGGGGTCGTTAAAATTGGTATTAGAGCACAATCTTGGTCTATATGGTGGGAGTCACCTCTAGAATCTGGTACGAGTATACTGATTGTTTTGTACAGAGTTGAGTGTCACACCATGGCCATCAGGGAAAGGTTGTTGGACCAATGCAACGAGGACATTATAGTCAAGGTGGAGAGATTGTGAGAACCTACTTGTGCAATCCCTCGTCGGTGGGAAAGATGGAAATGGTTTAGTATAAGTTATTTCGACCAGCTACTGTATAACTTGAGATTAACCTTTTGAGTCACGTGGTTAGCCGAATGGTTAGCAAGTCAGTTGAGGCGGGTCGTTATAGTTAAGATACTAATTTCAACCTATATAGAGTTTTGATGAACCCAATGGTCAAATTACATCAGTTTGGGATAGAAATTATGGATGGTGCTTACGGCAATTGGAACCACACAATTAGCGATCACAATTTGAGGTATCGGAAGTATACAATATGCATCCCTTTCTCCGGAGTATTTCCTTCATATCTCAATTTCATATTTTGTAATTGATATCTTGTCACCTTTGAATTCTGTGTAATTTATTGGAATTATAGACACTCCAATTTAGCCTAACGATTATTTCAAGTCCCACCTTGGAGACCATCCCGATGAAGATATGGATACAGTGATTGCTGATTGACTTCTTGTAAACCTTAGGACTTATGGTGAGAACTTCTAACCACTTAGAGGATCCAATCCAGAACCAAATAGCTTTTCAGACAGAAATACAGTATTCTAGGAAAATCTATCTTTCGGCCATAACATTGATCTCATGACCTCAACATCATTTTTTCACCCATGAAACTTATTACTTGAAAATCCCCCTGAGAGTTTGATCTTTCAGCCGCCAGGTATATCATTCGGCCGCAAGATCCTTTAATCGGCTGCCAGATCGTCTATTTTCCAGATTTTGGAATGTTCTTTCATTCGTTTGATCAGATCATCAAAACCTTAGCAGCCAAATCCCGATACGTTCGGGCTACGTTAGAGGATTACCATGAAGAGTTCGTATTGCCTTTTAACTCCAATTCAATCATTTAATTTTGATTGGTTGAGGTGTGTCATCCCTATGCCTATATAAAAAAGCCCTTGGGTTCCGAAATTAATATACCAACACACCTTCTCAAGTCATGAAACTCTGTCAATATACACTCTCAAATCCCCTCTACAAAAGCCCCAATCTTCTAAAGGCAGCCGCTAATCTGACGATCAAACCCCGAAGTCCAAACTCTAACCCTAGGGTTTTTCAATAAGCAATCAGTCAATCCCATTCAATCCGAAGCTATCAAGCCACTGAGGGATCAAGGTGGTGAGGCCCAAGGGCCTCTGGTTCAATTTATTTTCCGTTTTTATGCTTAATCATAGCTTTCTGATCCTATGTTAGTTACTTAATTCTGGTGTGAGGAAGAACATCGGCTGGGTCTTCGATCCATCAACCGGTACATCAAACTAGGAGGATCCTTCGGCCGTGATATCAATTCACCAGATCCATCTCCCTGGGATAGCCTATTTTATTCTACTTATTCTGATGCATGTTTCAATTACAGTCTTGGCTCACCATTAACTAATTAAAGGCTAATTAATCAGTTTATGCGTTGGAATTAAATAGTGCATGTATTAATCTTATGTCGAACAACTATGGGCCAGTCTCACGACTGGGCAGAGAGGGGTGCCTAACACCTTTCCGTCATTGTACCTTTGGCTCCCATACTCAGAATCTCTATCTATTTTTCCTAGTTTTTATAAACTAGATGGCGACTCTGTTTTAATGATAATCGTTATTGTATGGCTATATTCCTAGCTCTGAGAATATCCACGATCTTAGTTTATGAAGCAAACAACTAAACAAACAACAATGATCAATCTGTATGGCGATGCCTTGCTTCGGAATGTGTCTACAGGAATCAAGAATTGTTGTCATTATTTATTGACTAAAGCAAGGTTCTAAAAGACGCTAGGCGCTCCCAAGTCGGTCGGGTACTGCCTAGCGCCTAGGCGGAGGACTAGTCGGTCGCTTAATCGCCTAATCCCCTTTGGCATTGGATCCCTGCCTAGCACCTAAGCAGGACTTTTAGAACACTGGACTAAAGAGATTGCCACTAAATGCCACATAAGATATCTTGGCTTAATGCCATGGAATGAATTGGTACATGAATGAGTGAACTCGGCCTACAGTCCTCCAAGAAATACCTTTTGGTTGAGGGGGTGAGGTCCAGTCACTGTTGTGTACCAGAGAAGCTGGATTTAATCCCGCTTGAGATAATCTCACTTTGTCGTTGATTGAGCTAATTCCTTTGCTTTGAGCTATTATTCGTTGTATTGAATACTTCCCAGGTAATTTATGTGGCAGGTTCAGGAAGGAGTTAGCGGAGACCAAGTTGGAGCATTATTGAAGATTTATTTTTGTTAAAGATATTTGAGGAAATAACTATTGTTCTAGCAATTGAGGAATTTAGGCCCCATGATATAGATTTTATCTTGAGGACTTGTAATTATTGGAGATGTATTTATTTTGAGGCAAAGAAAAAATTCGGGTCATTGCACAAATTGTCTTGTATAGCATGTGAAAAGCAATTTTTACACCTTTGTGGTCTTCCACAAGCTAAGAAAGAATAGTGTGTCCATTGTAATTAGGATTTGAGGATGTCATATAGATTTTGTCAAATTTCTGGCGATTACATCACGATAGTGGGTAATTTGTTATGTAACAAGGAGTAACTTATAATTTTAAAATCTTGAGTTGGGGAGCCCAGACCAAGGGAGATCATGTTGCACCCTAAAGAGGGAGATTTTCTCCAACGGAGGGAGTGGTGAGTGTGGTTCAAGAGGAAGCTGGATCTGGTCTCTGGCATTTATCCCGATGGGTGGCACTGGCATCTTCAGTTGTTGGAGTAAGGCCATGATGAGCATTAGTCCGAGCAGCGACGACTCACCGACCGCCCAAAGTGGAACCACGGCCCCAACCCTCGTCGAGAAGGTTGAAAAGACTGCTGAGGTTGATCGGCTGACTCATCTTTTACTCGGGTGGAGGCGAAGGAGAATATCCTCTAGACAGTGACTGGGAGGTAGAGGCTTCCTCGATTATGATAGCTTTTTTTCTGGTGCATGGGGAGTACGTGACTGGTTTCTTCTGGTGTCAGCTGGGGTAGATAAGGAAGGAGCCAAGGATGTCTAGACGTCTGCTGCTTGGGTACGACGGTCGATAAAATCATTGTATAACGCCTTATAGCTGTGGAGTACTTAGGCAGCTCTTGCTCAGCCAACAAGACACGTTCCTTCTCCATTGAAGGTAAGGGCACGTCGAATGTTTGCCAAATGAACTTAAGGGTTGATGATTTGGTGCGCCCCCTGATTAACATTCTCAGCTACATAGAGACATACGAATAAAAGAATAAGACCAAGCATGATAAGAGATGGTCAATAAACTACGAAAGTTAACAAGGGAAAAGCAACCGACATGTGGTGCCAAACTTGTGTAGGGCGTGAAAGCCAATCACCCGGCTATCCTCATCTCTTGGCTCGAAATTCCCCGTAACGATGAGGAAATCGTCATCATCTCCCCGAGCAAAGTTTGGCAACTCGGTCACTAGTTTTTCGTCAAATCCCTATTTTTTAAGTAGTAAGTAAGACCGTCTTTGGTTCTAGACATACTGTAGAGATGATGGATATCATACAACCCTAGTGATGTCCCGAGCATCTCGTTAAGGGCATTGATGCCCATAACACGAAAAAAATTGGCAGACATCTGCATCAGAGAGAGTCTATAGTGGGACATAACCTAATGAAGGAGGGGGGCTTTTGGGGAACCTAACTCCGCCATCTACGACGGCAACGACAAGGACGTGGAGTGCATCATTGTCAAAACGCTCGCAAATGGCAGCCTCACTGGCAAGAGTAATGGCGACATCATCAGGGACATTAAAGCGTATCCTGAAGTCAGCCATGGCTAATTGTGGTGTGTTATAGTATCTCCTAAACCTTTCCATTTTAGGGTTTGTGAAATGAAATCTCACAAAAAACGAGAAAGGGAGTTTGAGGAAATAGAATATCTCAGAATCTGTTCAAGAATGAAGATGAAGAGAAAGCAATAACTTATGAAGGGATGATCGAGTGAACCTAGTGCAGAAAAGGAGAGTCTTAGGGCGATGAACAATGCTTTAATGGTGGAAGTTGCTTCTTCATCCCTTTGTAGAAAGAGTTTGGAGAGAGAAAGTGTGGTTTGAAATGGGAACGAAGTCTCATATATACCCCAGTTAAGTAAGGGGTGACGTATGTGAAACGTCACCCTAAACGCCGTTTTGTTTCATGCAAATGTCCGTTCGCATTAAATGCAAATCGTACGGAGTGCACCGCATGTAAAGGTGATTGTAAAAAAGCTTGCCCAACCTGAAAGTGGAGACGGTTGTGTTGACAGCAGGATTGTTGGCCCTAGGGCAGAGCAAATAAAGGTACTTCCAACAAAGATTTAAAGCATGAAAGACACACATAAAAGTATGAATGACAAGCAAAACTGGGGAGCAATTGTAGGGAGGTTTTCTCAAACAAGTACAAATTAATAACCGTGCATGTGACAGGTGAGTTCACACTGAGTAAATCGGACCGTACTGTCGAACAAGTAGGTGATCGGCGGTAAGCGCAAATGGCACGAGAGGCCAGTAACGAATTTGGTCTATTCAACAAGCGTGATGGCCGAACAGGAAGTAAAGTCCTAACCTGTACTGCTTTGAGTGATAAGGCAGTGGGAATATTCTAGAAGGTTTCAATATAGCTACGCTATGTGATAGAGCAAGATCTAGCGAACAAAGTATCTAGTAAAGTTTCCTAACAAAGATAGCATCTGGTAGAGTTTCCTAACAAAGATAGGATACTCGGTTTATTATGGTAAGAGATCCCATAATAACTTCATCTTGTCCAACTTTAACGATAACTCATCCAGCCTTGTCTCCAGTCCATTATGCTCAATCATCGAAAACTTGCTAGAACCTCCCGAACCTTGATTCCTCATCGCTTGCTCACCCGGATCTATGTACTGCCATGTTTGAGCTCGTTCTGCCAAAGTCCAAAAACTCCCAAGCAGCATCGGGGTCCTTTCCCATGAAATTGCCGCTTCCCATCGTGTCAAGAAGCTGCTTAGCATTATGATCGCAACCCAAATAGAAGTGGTAAATGACCAGGGACATTGGAAGATTGTGATGCGGGATAGCTGCCAGTAAATCCTTGTACTGCTCCCAATACTTATAAAAGATCTCCCTATCTTTTTGCTTGAAGTTCTGAATTTGGTCCATGAGAAGCTTGGTACGACTCACCGGGAAAAACTTTGTAGTAAACACATCCTGTACCTCCCTCCAAGTTCGCAAGGATTGGGGCTTCAGAGAATGGAACCACTGCTTGGCTTTATCTTTGAGTGAAAATAGAAACAATTTCAAGCGCGCTTGGTCTAGCTGCCCCGAGCCTGTCACAAATGTGCCAACGGTAGTCTCAAATTCCCAAATATGAACATACAGATCTTCAAGTTCCTGCCCCCGAAACTATGGTATCACCCGATGATATTCTGGCTTAAAAGCAAACGCATTGGCAGTAGTGCAATTTGGTACCACTATTGGAGAAACATGCGGGCCTCTTTCTGGAGTTAGGTAATCACACAAGGTACACGCTGCCGGTTGATCTACCATTGGTTTTAACGGAGGTGATAACTCACGGGGTGGAGAATATTCCTGAATGAGATGGCGAGCCCTCGGAGGACAAGCAGATCTATGCAGTCGGTTCGATAAAGGGCTATAATAGACTTTAAGCATACACCCTGCACAAATCTAGCTAACAGACTATAGGGGCTATGCCGTCATCTCGTTCTCAAACTGTCTCGTGGGGTTATGCCACCACCATGGCTAAATGTAAATACGCAATAAAAACAATAAAAAGGAAATTGATGCTCAATTTAGCTTCGTTAAACCTCAAGTGGAATTGGTGGCTCAGTTAGAGGTATCCACTAAGTTGAGTTCAACAAACACCAAAGAAAAATAAACGGAGTACTTACAGTGGTTTTTCGATCCTCCAAATAAGCTATATAAAGAAAGTCCCCGGCAACGGCACCAAAAATGCTTAGCTTTCAAACCTCGCCTTCGAATAAGGTTGAGAAAACCCCAAGCGTAGGGCTAAATCGTCGGTAGCATAAGAAACCGGTAAGACCGGGATCGTACCGCAGGGAATTCGCAAGATAGCTTAATTGGATTGTAGGTTAATATGGTAGAGTGCAGCGTTCAAGACGGCCAACTTGGTTTTGCTTTAAACGGTAAAATTGTTAAAACGGAAGACTAGAAATGAGCTTAAAGAACTTAAAAGAGGCAACTCTAGGGATCGTCTAACTCTTGACAAAGGGTGTTACCGGTTCTCTAAGTAATTCAAGCGACAGTCACGACCGCGCGCTCACGCCCGAAAGATTTAGCTTTAATGAATACGTTTAATGAAAAATGTGATTAAACGGAGGCGAACCAACTTGTTTGACAAATTTATCGAGCACATAGGAGGCCACGAGCCCTCGGTGAGCCGCTTGCCAAGATCGCTTGGCTAACGCCTTACCAAGGAGTTAACACCCCCTTGTTTAGACCAAAAATGCAAGTTAGGCCCTATTCCAAAAATCATGCTTTTAAGCCCTCGGGAAAGATTATCCCGAGACTTAGCCAAACGACTACTCACACATATTTAAAGCATAAATCAAAGCATAAAAACGAGACATAAGTTTTAACCGATAAAAACGAAAATAAACTTGATTTTATAAAGGATTTAGTCCGCGGCTACAATATTAATAAATGAGAAATCGATAAATGACAGATACCTTGAGGAGTTCTTGAAAGAATAAACATAAAAGCTTGAGAAGCTTTAATAGAGTTCTAGAAATTAAAAAGACTTAAAGTGAAATATGACAAGAGTGATAAAGATGAGAGAGGGAGACCCTATTTATACAAGGTGGTCTTACTTCTCACAAAATATCCCAAAAATATCCTAAAAGTAGCTAGAAGTAGAAAATATCCCAAAAGTGGAAGGTTGAAAAAGGTAGCAAAACGTGGACAATTTCAGCAGCATGAACCGGTGCTGGCCAACTCCCAGTACCGGTACAAGGTCTTCAACAATGTTGAAAAATGCCAACTCTGGACAGCTCGTACCGGTACTGGGCAAATCCCGGTACCGGTTCTACGGGGATAGAACTTTGAATTAAGCCTTGCTTTGGTTCGAGCAGTCCGACAACGACCCGATCACCTCTCCAACCTCAATTACACACTCGTTGGGACTTGGTGGGGAGTTGCCTCACAGCCTTGAACAAGAAGATACTTCTGAAAACGATCATTGGCGATAAGAACCGCCTTAATTCAATGTTTAACCTGAAACTAAACAAAAACAACCTTACGTGCAATTTGAACTAAAAATGAAAACTTACGGATACAAACGTTACAATTTAGGGAACTAGAGCACCAAGATTATACAATCTTGAGTGCTTATCAGTATTCATCAGTTGCATCAGTCAGCATTCCATAGGCAAGCATTCTCATTGAGGATGTCATTTTTTGAAGGGAGAATAGTCCACGTACTTGGCATGCATCTAGCTTTTGAACAAAGTAGGGATTGTGTTCTTCAATAGCATTCAAAATCCTCCTAAATAGGTTGCATCTCATTCGAAAAGCGTCTACGAAATACCGATGACGAAAAAATAGGATATTCGGCAAAATAATCCGCAACTAGCCGATCACGACCCGCTACTCTTTAGCGTCAGTAGTATTTCTGTCTCGAAATAGAGCCACCCCATTGCTTGCATTTTCTTGTATCTTCTCTCACCATTTCTAGCATAAAGCCATGATTTGCCTCATTGAGACCTAGAAGTGTAGCTATGGCTATTTTTTCATTACTATCACCAGAACAGGATGATGACAAAAGTGTAGAATATTTAGAAGGCTCCATTGTCTAATTGATGTGAGAAAGGAACTGGTCTCTTCAACATAAATTTGGTAAGGTTTTGTCTAGGATAGGACAGAATTGAGAGGGAGTTTTGTTTGTAAAACGGGAAAAATAAGAGGGAAATAAAATAGGAGATGTTGTTGGAAAAAAAAACGGAGGAAAACAAAAATGGAGGAAAATAAGCATAAAAAAAACAAGGGAGTTTATAAATGCAACTACGAATTTACTACATACGACCCGTTTTTAGTAAGAAATATTTGGACAAAAATGCCCTCAATGGAATTGACAAAAATGCCCTTAAATCTACTACATATGGTATCGCATCCATACAACCACACCATTACAACATAACCCTCCAATTCCATCCAATCTTCCTCCCTCCCTCCCACCATGGATGGAACTTTAAAAAACCAGGAGCTTCCACCACAACCTCCCACCATTGACCCATTCCACCTTCCACCTTCTAAATCTCACCTCCTAACTTTCAATGAAAATCTATGTAGACACCCCAATCTGGATCTCTCAATCGCTTTACTTGGTTTTTCGGTTTCTTATTTCCCTGATGATGAATCAGATCAAAAGCAGTCTTCAGAATGAAAAGGTTTCAACTTGGACTGATTTTTCGATTTCGGTTTCTTGCTTTACCCAAAAACCCTAAGTGAAAACCCTGACTCAGGTTGGGACTGTTCCGCAACGAAGTGATTTCCTCGTGCGGTGATTCTTGTTGCCAGGTGTTGGTCAAAGTCAAAACCTTGATTGTTGACCGGCGCGCGGTTGGCCTAACAATCGCGCGATGATGTCACTACATCGCGCGATGGTCAGCACCCGTCCCTATCACATTTTTTCAGCTAGATTTTGTGATGATCAGGGGTGTGCAGGGCTGTATAACCCCGTTTGCGTCGATGGTACAGCGTTTACAGAGCATGGCTTACACCACCTATCCCCCACTCTCCCATCACCTTTTACACCCCACTTCTCCACCAAGCAACCACAACCAGCCTTGTTGGCTAGTTGTATGGCTTTGTTAGCCACCAACCAAGCCTTCTCCTTCTCCTATATATACACCCTTTGGTCTTCCATGCCAAGGGTTACAAAAAATCAAGCAAAAGAACAAGCACTCACTCTCAAATTCTCTTCACTCTCTTGCCATTTCCATACACTCATTTCACAAGCTCTATCACCTTGGTCCCACCATTTACCACCTTTCTCAAGCAAAGGTAAAGTCTACTTACTTCTTTGATCCCTGAGAGGGGCTAGCAGGGCCAAGGCTGGTAATCAATACCAGTCCTGGCCGTAAAGTCAGCAGAGTTACAAGAACCATGACCAACTTTCCTACGCGCGATGGACTCATTTAATCGTGCGATGCTCCCAGCAATCGTGCGACAGTACTCATGAGGATCGGATGTTGGTTGTTTTCTATTTTACAATGTTATGCAATATTGTGAAGCATGTTTCGTGTTATTCCACTGTTTTGCATGCTAAAACCAGTTAGCTTAGCTTATTTGCTCCGTTATTTGCTTTGGAATGCCCCTGGGTTGCATTTGAATATGTCTCAGAGCTCAGGCATGCAATAGCAATTCCTGAAAGCCCAGTCAAAACAATCGCGCGATGCTCTCACATTGTCGCGCGATGGTATGACGATTTCCAGAGACTGTCTGTGCATGGGCAACTTGGTCCCCGACCTTCGTATAACACCCTCACTGTTTAAGGGTTGAATCTTATTTCTGTTTATTCTGTTTATAATAATTATTTCCTGGGTGAACACTGGTCCTTCCAGAGCCCAGAAGGGAATAAAGTTCAATCTGTTGATGGGATGTCAACCCTCGCGCGATAATATGGGTTCATCGCGCGATGGAGTACTTGCATGCATGAAGATCCATGCATGCAAGTTGGCCATTGTTTGCATTAAATTCATATTAGTGCACTGTTTGACGTCCAGTCACAGTTCTGAACATTATTTCATTTATCTTTCAATATTTCATAGCATCCATGTTATCATCTATCACATCCTGCAAATTGTTACAGTTCTAAATCCTCGATTAACTGTTTCCCCACCCTCGTTGGCTAAAGAGTTGATTAATAAAAGAAGAATCACAAACATTTTCAAAAGCATCTAAGTAGAGACCGATCTCCGAATTGGGTGAGAGGGGTGCTTTAAAACCCTTCCCCTCTCGTAACCTGGCTCCCGAACCCAGATATGGTTATGACGGACTGGTTCCTTCACTTTTTCAAATCAAACAGCATGACAAGTGCTTCGAAATATGGTTCCTTGGGTGTCGGACCTTCAAACCCGAGTGGCGACTCTGTATTTTGCGAGCGCTTGTCGTCCAGCCTTGCGCTCCCTTGAACCGACATTTTAGAAAGGAACGAAATCCTTTTCTGAAAGGGCACGCTGCCCACAATCTTAATTTCTTCCTCTCCCTCCATTGCTAGAGAAGAAGTATTTTGACCCAACAAATGAAAGCAATATGCATTTTGAACTTGGTCTTGGGGGATTAGATTCATTTGCAACCAACATGGTGGTTGACAAGGAAAAGGTAGCCACAGATGTTATAGCTTTGAAGCCAAAACCGCAGCAAGAGAAAAACTCTTCCAATTTCTGTTTCTCTATCCCGACATTATCAGATTCTAGAGCTTGATTATATTCCAAAATTTCAAACTCTAGAATCCAAATTTTTTTAGAAAATATCATACTCTAGAATCCAAAATTTATAGTGAATATCAAATTGTAGAATCCAAAAAATATATCATATATCATACATAAAAATCCCAAGTAATATACGTCCCAGAGGTTTTAAATGGTTCAGATATATAAGTACAAAATTAGTAAACAGTTTCAGATTCTAGTATTCGAATGTTGGTCAATTTAGTGTTTGATTTTTTGTGGATATAATACATGGAGAAAATTCATATTGTAATACCTGAAATTTATGTAATGTTTCGACCTTTATAATTTGAAATTTTTGTAACATTTCAAGTTTTGTAACCTGAATTTTTTGTATCAATTTGAGTTCTTGTGTTCGAAATATTTTATGAAATTTCAAATTCTAATAATTGATGGTGGGTCTACCGTAGTGCTGTTATTCCCGGTTTCTTCCACCTAGTGTTGTGTGGCAGTGGTGGTTCGACAGTGGAGGTGGTGGTCTGCTGTGCGGCAGTGCTGTGGTGTGATTGTGGCGTTTGGGTTGGGGAGGGGGGAGGGGTTGTTCAAACAACGGGTAAGGGGGGAGGAGAATGGGGAGAAAGAGAATGGTGGTGGGGTTTTGACTTCCAAAACTGGGGAGGTTTGAGTAAAGAACGGGGAGAGAGAGAAGGGGAATGGTGGGAGGGTGGGTTGTGGTAGGGGTTGGGAAGGGTAATTTTGGAAGATCATTGATATTTTGAGGTTGTATGTAGCAAATTTTTATAAGATTTGTAATTTTAGTTAGCAAAAAGCTACATGCAATAATTCGCAGTTGCATTTATAAACTTCTTAAAACAAATGTATTTGGGTAAGAGATTATTTTGTCCTTTTGAATTAAGCCTGACCCAAAATGAATTTTGACTCAAATTTAAATAAAAATTTGGGTAAGAGATTATTTTGTCCTTTTGAAATGATGCTCCTATATCGCCGTTTTTCACTGCCGAAAGGGGCTGTTAAAAGTAGTTGAATCAGAGATGGGGTTGGGAACGAAACAGCTGGTGTCATCACACACACCACATTGGTTTCTCCGTCTTTCTTGGAGAGAAAACAAGTATTCTTCGATCCGACCAACACCACCTGCATACACCCACCTCCGAAAACACCTGTATACATTAACTCTGTATTTTGTCTACATATCATTTTTGGTGACTATAATGACACAAGTATTTTCTCTGCTCGTCTTCATTCCTCAATTCCACAACACCACGCTCTCCCAACTAGGAGCTAGATCTCTCTAATGGCGCCTCAAGGACTCCTTGGATCTTCTATCTCTTTATCACCTCTCCCCAACAAATATTCACTTCCCAGAACCTCACCTGCAATCTCTACGGTAATCTCTCTTTCTGTGTGTGTGTGTGTGTAAATTTTCCGCATTTCTATCGTATATATTGATTTCTGTTCTATTTTTTTGGTTTCCAGTTGAAATTAGTGGAAATTGAGAAGACCCATTTCAAGTAAGTTATTGGTTATTGGAAAATTGCGACCTTTCTTTTCATTGTTGGGCCTTTTTTCCGTTAAAGGTTGAAATTAGAGGATATTGAGCAGAATTATTTGAGGTAATGTTAATGGGTATCTGAAAAGTTGTCCCTCCCTCCCTCTCGTTAATGTGTCCTTTTCTGGTTCTATGAATTAGTTGATTCTCTTACATCCCCACTATTTTCTTGTTTTTGTTCAATTGTGTGTTTCTGAATTTAATCTTGAGTTTGACTCGAGGTCTTGGTTATATACAATGTTTAAGACACTGCTTAAGTGGTTCTTGATTCAGGAGTAATTTTATTATTAACATGTTGAATCATTTGTCTTAGTTTAGCTAATCTTGTCATATTGAAAATCAAGTCAATCTAAATCCTTTGTGGTCAAAATCGAAAATATCACCAAAATAATGAAGTAAGTTTAAGGGCCGGAAGCCCACCTGGGTAACCCCCAGTGTTTCAAGGCTGATTATTAACATGTTGAATCCTTTGTCTTAGTTTAGCTAATCTTGTCATATGAAATTCGAGTCAATCTAAATCCTTCGTGGTCAAAATCTAAAATTTCATCCAAATAATGAAGTTTGTTTTAAGGCCGGAAATTCACTGGGGTAACCCAGTTTTTCAAGGTTGTCACTACGACTAACCGTATATCTACCGGTCATCGATTAGTTCCTTAATTTGGTGCCAAAAAATTCAAAAAATTATGATCGGAAATACTAAATTTTTTGGTCCAAAAATTGCATGTTTTTTTCATTAGGGACTATCATTTTGGGACGGAGGGAGTAGAATATATGGCTGGAGAAGTGAGGAGGCAATGAATGGTTCACTTTCCATGATAATTCAAACCTTTCCACGATACATCAACTTGGACGCGAGGCTGTCGGTGCTCTTTTTATTGTTATTATTATTATTATTATTATTATTGGTTAAGAACCTTTCTTGACCTGATCCGCCTGTGTTCGGTCCATCCAGTACGATGGTTGCGAACCGTGTAAACAAGTTTCAAGTAGCTTCTAAGATAGCATCAACAGAATTGAAAAATATGATGCTGAATTTCAAAGTTGGAATAAATCCTCCGCTCTTGGGGGAAGACCTCAGTGTCGCCGGCGTTAATTCTGACACTATATTCATTCACCTGATTCCAACTTCTTACTTACTTGTCCTGATTTGTCCCCGGCGGAGTTGTTTGCTTGTATTAATGCAGCCGTGAGATGGATCCTCTTCTTGCCGTAATAATTGGTTCCTACACTAGTGGGGGAGCCTAATGTACTCTATCTTCTATTCTGTGTTACTCTTGCATATCAAGCTTCTAATTTTACTGTTTTATGATGTATTTATAGGACTGTCATTCTTTTTAAGCTAACAGTCTACCATGCAACCATCAGGATTGACCCAAAGAGATAAGAATGTCTTTGATTTATTCTAAATCATCTGCACTATCTAGTTGGCTGATGATTTGTAGTAATACATGTTTTCTACCCTCTTCTAAATGTGTACCTTTATCTATTCTATTCACAGAGGCAACCCTGGGTTGCGGCTGAAGTCCTCGATGGAGTCCTCATGGGTTACCGAGGAACTCGCAAATAACAAACAGAATATTACATCAGGAACTCAAAGTGGGTCTGATTTGTTCAATCAAATGAAAAACAGGTTTCTAAGTTTCAAGCAACACAAATTCCTGTAAGCAAAGTATATTATTTCGGCCTAATGGCGTTCAGCTTTTATATGGAATTTGGTTGTGCTGATATGAGCCATTCCTTAAAACAGGGAAGAATCGGAACACTTCCAAAATCTTGCCAAGGGTCAAGCACCAAAGGTAATAAGTACTTTCTCTTTTGGATCATTAACCTTGTCTAACCCTTGTTATTTGTTGGAACCAACTTCGATTGCAGTGTCAATTTGCCTCAATATTGTGCTAAAATTGTTGAGATTTTTTCACTGACAATGGCAAGAACAGTTCATGGTGATTGCTTGTGGAGATTCTAGGGTTTGTCCCTCCAACATCCTAGGGTTTCAACCAGGAGAAGCCTTTGTAATACGGAATGTGGCAAATCTAGTTCCCCCATTTGAGGTATTGTATACATTGCACTTGCTTTCACTACGCTTTACCATTACTGCTAGTAGTTCTTCATTTCAAGATACATAGATGTGCAGAATGGACATTTATAAATGATAGTCTATTTCAGCACACATGGTGTTTATTTGTTTGCTATTTTATCAATTGCAGAATGGGCCAACAGAAACAAATGCTGCCCTTGAGTTTGCCGTCAACTCTGTACTTGTAAGTAACTCCTGTTGTTTCATTAAAAAGAAAGAAAAAAGAAAAAGAAGCAATACCTACTGACATGGTTTTCTAGACTGAAAACATGTCCATCTAGTCACCATTGGTTGCGTGACCCTTACATCACCTGGGACTCTATTTTATCATCTGTATTTTTCTATTAGGATTCAGATGCCAACCATTATTCTGTGGAACGAATTTGTTGAACCTCGCGTGTTAGTTTGGATAAAAGCCCAAGGTTTAATTGTAAGGAGATTTTAAGCAAATTGAAAACAAATATTCTTTTCTCAAATGACTAGAGTTTCTCAATCAACTTCTTGATGTAATTGTATTGAGCAAATTGGTCACCATTTGCTGACAAACTTCATCAGCAAATAACAATTCTTAATAAGTGTGAGCTTATTGCAGGTTGAAAATATACTAGTCATTGGCCACAGTTGCTGCGGAGGTATACGTGCCCTTATGAGTAGGCAAGATGAAGTAAATCCAAGGTTTGCCAACATC
>BPLS01000574.1:220857-234183 GCA_019656275.1 Rhododendron kiyosumense
CTCTCATATTCACCCTTACACATACGCACGCACACACTCTCTCTCAAACACACAAGCATGGATGCAGTTAAGTTTCCAACTCAAAAGCTTCCCTCTTGTTTATTAAGTGACCAAGCATTCGATACCCGAGCATAGCAGGATAATAGTCTCTAACAGTAGGCATATATTCAGTTCGAGTGAAAGAGAAGTGCTATTTGGATTTCTCATTGAACTCGTCTATTGTTTCCAGTAGCTTCATTGGAAGTTGGGTAGTGGTTGGGAAAAATGCAAGGTCAAGCACGATGGCTGCCGCTTCCAACCTAGACTTTGATCAGCAGTGCAGTCACTGCGAGAAGGTGATCTGTTTTGTTACATTAATAAACTGTTCTTACCAATTATTATTTCAATGCAATAACCAGGAAAAAAAAAAACAGTTTGGTTTTTGTGTTTTTTTTGATATGGGAATGGCTATCCTGCCATCTTATGTCAATATAGTGAATACCCATTTTCTTCAATCTTTTCTGGCACCTAATGCTAATGGTGGCTGTTAAGTTACCAATTGTTTGAAAAGTTTAAGTTGTTAGAAAATGGGGCCAACAATTAATATCAAGCTCTTTAACACCATCTTGCATGTAAATTCAGGGACGGAATCAGAATTTTCTATACGAGAGGGCCGGTCACAACATGAATAATAAAATTTTGAAATTCCAATGTTCAAGAATATAAAATATCTGAATAACAAAATAATACGACACAATATCTAGGAGATCTTTACAAACCAAAAACAGGTGATCTTTACAAACACAAAACAACTAAATTATAGATGAAAAAATAAAAGTTTTCCAATATGTTATACCCCAAACATGTATAAAAATGGAATTTAACGATACCTTAGATCCAAAAGTCATTTATGATTGAGTTGGAACTAATTGTTGTAGTAATTTCCTTCTCATTAAATATAACCAAAGCATTTGTGAGAAATTCATCCTCCATCCGAAGCATATGTTCTCACAATAATTTTGATATTTAAAAAAAAACAAAAATAATTATAAAAATTCGAAACCACGCGGGGGCCGTGGCCCCCGTATACCGTAGTGTTGATCCGTCTCTGCATGTAATCTTGTCTTGCACATGGAGATGTAAATATTATTAGATGGAGCAAAATAGAATACCAAGGAAAGAAGCATAATGCAAATGAGGAAAATGCAAACGGAGAGAATTGAACCCAGTACCTCTCCCAACTTGAGCTCTATACCATGTTATTTTGCCAATTGTTCCAAAAGCTTAAGATGTTGGGAAATGGGTCAATAATGCACATCAAGCAAGGTTTTAAATAATGGTATCGGGGTAACAGTCGTGGTGTAATGGCATCAGGAGTATTGAATATCACAAATCGATTGTAAATCCTTGACTTCAAGCTCTTCACCAGTGGCAAGGGAAGTCCCTGCTCATTTGGAAAGCTTTGGGTCACTGCTTGGTGCAATCAAAAAATGGTATTAAGTAAGTTGTTGAAGGTTAGATCTGTATCGAGTAGTCCACCTTCACCTTTCCACATCTGAGGGGCTGGGTATTGGCATTAACATTTGATATAATGCTGGGCTGCTATTTCCTTTTAGATACAACTAATTCGTTTGATTTTACAGAAGACTATTTTGACACGTGTACACTCTTCCGGTTGGATGCTCAATTATTTTGGAAGATTATAAAATAGGTGGTTTTGGGGGGCCTTTGGTGCAATTAAATGCTTACTAAACCCTTATTCAGAGGGTTCAGTTATAATGAATTGTGAAATTAAACCGATAGATTGATTATAAGTAGAAGAGATGTGTAATATCGGATCACGGTGCAACAACAACCGTTAAGTTGAACGATTACTAACCACTCCTAAAACATAGTTATGTTGAATCCATCTTATGAAACTCTGAAACTCAATGTGAAATCCCTTTGGAAATGATCAGATATAACTTCAAGCTATTGCGACTGAATAATAAAGTCATGTCTCTTCATTTGAAAGTTATGTCTATCCAAACTGATCCTTAAGGATGGAGGAATCATTATACCAAACTGAATTTATAAATTGTTGAGCCCTCATGCTAAATATTTAAGCCATTTATATCTTTCTTTCTCAGGAATCAGTCAACCGTTCATTGGTGAACTTGCTCACTTACCCATGGATAGAAGAAAAGGTGGAGAAAGGAGTGCTTTCCATTCATGGAGGCTACTATAATTTTGTCGATTGCACTTTTGAGAAATGGACACTTGATTACGAGGAAAGTGTTTCAAGGAAGGGAAGTGACATGTACTGTTTAAAAAACCGAGAATTTTGGGCTTGATTATGTTCTTTTTATGCCCTGATGATAAGTACGGAGTATATGTTTCCTGGATCATAGCATATGTATGTGCTAATAAGCGTGGAGCTGTGAAAACCTATCTAGATGAAAGATAATGCCTTATCCTTTATGATATGGGGGAAAATTCTACCACTTGTATTTGTATTTTCGTTTCTAATTTCCTTGTATTGTGGTTCAAGTGAAATGCTTTTTATTGTATCCTGGGCAGTTTCTCCGAACTCAATGATCGAGCTCTTATTGTGTTATGATTTTTCTATACCCTGAGACACCATGTTTTCTTCTCTTTGTATTATAGTGAATGGGTCGTAGTGCAGTGCTCGGAACTGCGAGGACTGGAATGTTTTATATAGGGTTGTTTGCATTAAAGATGAAACATCTGGTGGAAGTCTGGGAGGTACTGTGCCTGGTTGTGCTTTGTGTCTACACTTCCGATGGTTGATGTGCCAGGCCCACCTATGCCTTCCCAGATGCCGTATGATCAACTTTTCTTGTCTAGATGTGTGTCTGCTTCCCCAATGCCTGAACCTCATCAACTCAGCCTTGAGGACTCCTCGTCTGGTTAGGGAAGTTCTTCAGGACACTGCTGATGGACCTCGAAATTTGCGGTCTAAGAGGATTATGACTTTGTGGCAATATCAACCAGTATGCGGCCCTACAAGCGTTAAGCATCCCGGCAATCGAAAAAGGAAAAAGATAGACTGTGTCAAAGCTGGTGGTCAGAGTGTCAAGGCTGCACAACACCCCACCCGGAGGAAGCGTAAACGAGAAATGGTCATTGAGGATAGCTATGGTGACCCGCATACTTACCGAATCCCTCAACGCCGTGCTTTTAATTGACTCAACTTTGCCTCATGGTCCTAATCCTTGTTTTGCAGGTTTAGTTGGTCGTGTCTTCGGCGTTGAGGGATGCTTGTGTTTCTTTTGGTTTTGTGAGGGTGTTTTGGTAGATTTTGTCTGTTTGTTTGTTTGTTTAGTTTTATTGGGTCTTTGTTTTTATTGTTGGGTTGTTTTTAGCTTCGGTTTTTATGCGTATGGTCTTGTTTGTATGAACATGTATGGATGCTCTTTCTTTTGATATAATGGGATGATTTTGTTTGTTGAAAAAAAAAATATCACAGTACATTTTTTCTTGTTTTTCTTCTTGGGAGTAGTCAGAACCTATTTAGGCCTCGAGCTTGGCATTGTAATTGGCATGAAGTTGTTAGTAGTATATTGTTCCCATTTTGATGTAATGCAACATTATAGAATGATGAATATTCTAGCATGTTGAATCTTATAGGGCAAACCTAATGCACGAGGCTCCCCATTGCAGGATCTGGAGAAAGGTCGATGTATCAACTGTAAAACAATTTCAGCTAGTATAGTATTATGTCATGGTTTGCACCAAAGGTTGGAGTTAGTGTTCATAGCACAGGTTATAGTTAATGAAGTTTGACAAGTTTGTTAATGCAGTTAGTAGAACTCCATGGAGGTGAGTTTTTAGTTCCTGTGTCTATGACACGCTGTAACCACCAAGGTTATACACATTATTAATTCCTAATGTTTTTTTGGATAAGCATTAATTCCTAATGTTTACTTTTTAAGTAGTTGATTTTTATTTTCCGCTACAAAACTAAGGTTATTTCAATTATTGGTTTTTTGAATTTTTCATGTTTGAGATGTCTCGGAACCCAAGTACCAAAAATTCACACTTATGAGTTAAACCTAAAAAAGCATACTATTTTTAATCAAAGTTAAATCTAAAAATAGTAAAATTATTAGCGAGTAGTTGCAAATTGGGTTATTTGACGGGATATAAAACTTATGATAATCTTATTTACTGAGGAGACCACATATGTGATAGGAGTATTTGGTTAAAGTTCATAAAAATTGGATTTACACATTGAATGTATAATTTCACAAAATTTGGCAGATATAGGCCCCGTTTGTTATTATCACTTATAAGTTTGGATATTAGACATGATTATTTTGATTATACATTTACAAAACTTAAAATAAGTTGGAGATGTGTCTGGTACAGTTTTTTATAATTTAAAATAAAAGTTCAACTTGTTAAATAAGTTGTAGAATAACTTATTATCAAAATAAAGGTCTAAATCAACCTTAATCATAATATATAAACACTTTTGAATTAATTGCTTTCCCATAAAATGTACTTCTACAACTTCAAAAAGCTTAAAAAGTTACACATTGGAACTTATAATCTGAACCACGAATTAGTAAAGTGGAAGAGAAAAAATCATCTAGGGTTTTGAGAGCTCTTAGGCGATTTTGAGAAGCTACAGCCGCCTAGCTTTTCTGCCTGGGGGAGGTGCTCCTCTCCCTCTCCCCCTCCCCCGGGCTCTTCCTCCTCCATCCACTATCATCTTTCTTCCCTATGGTTTTTTTCTTTTCATTTTCTCCTCTCTCAAATTTGACCCTCTCTGTTCGGCAGGCTCCACCGTCACTGGAGTCATTTGTTCGCATGTAATCCGTCGCCGAAGCCCTTGTGGCAGTAGTGATGGAAGCAGTGAGGGTTGCGATCCTTTCGGTGGTTTTTGGGTGGCTGGATTTAGAGCAAGATCTAAGGGAGTTTTGTCTCTCATTGTGGGAGTTTCATCTCTCCTCGTGAGACCTTGTGAGAGTAATAAAGTTCGCCTCTGGGCGATTTGTTTACTGTTCAGGCTCAAGAAGATTAGTATGCGTCTATTGGTAGTTTGCTAGAAATTCATTAGTATGTTCATCTAATCGTTTGGGTTCTTGTTTTTTTTTTCTTGGCTAGCAATGTATCTTTTTTTGAGACTGCTATACAAAATATGAATTTTTCGCTCAGCAGAAGGTGCGTCAGGCAATGCCTGGGCTAGGAATGAAAGACATCAATCGCCTCGTTCTTTCTCGTTATGTATTAGTTATGAAATTTCATTATGTAAGTACCATTGGGTTTTATCAATGCAATATCTCTCACTTTTGTCAAAAAAAAAAAAGAAACTTAAAATAATCTCAATTTTTTTTGTTCAAATTATTTCGAAAGCAAAATAAAGGAAATGATTTTCACACCTCCTTTTTACAATTCATACTTTCTTTTTTGTTTTTATTCAAATGAGTTTACTATTTTGCCCCTATTTCAATGTATTTTTTCACACATCCAAGGATAACATTGCAAATTTTTTTTTTGGTAAGTGAAAATTTTATACCAACAAACGGAGCCAAAAAGCTACACAAAGCACCAAGGGCATCCCCCTGGAAACCTATACATCAAAAGCCCTAACAATAGGCAAAAAACCAACTCAAAATAGGAAAACAACATCCTATCAATAGTTTTTAACAACAAAAATTCTAGAGTCTAGGAGCCTTGCATCACGAAGACCTCGATTTTGGGCCGAGAACTTCACCGTTGCCCAAGAGTTAGCGTTAGCTCGAATTGAATTAAAGATGGTCAGAGAAACCGCAGCCACATCTCTGGACCTGCCTTGAAAAATTCTCAGGTTGCGCTCCCCCCAAATATAATAAATAAAGGCTGCCAAAGAGAGCTTATAGAGAGAATTCCAGAGCCTTTTTCCCTTTCTGTTCTAGACTGCCGACTCTAATTCCTGAGACAAGGGCAATTTAGATCGAGTAATACCATTCCTATAGAGTATTTGTTGCCAAATTGAGGAAGAAAAATGGCAGTCAAAAAATAGATGAGCGTGAGACTCCATGCTAGACGAACACATGACACACTGAGGAGACACCACCATACCCTAACTCACCAACCTATCGCGAGAAGGCAATCTCCCCAAAATAGTCAGCCACTCAATAAAGCTCCACCTAGGAACTCCATAACCAAACCACACAATAGCATGCCAAGGTTGATGGGATTTCGGTGCCTACACGCCTTCCAAGCAAATTTGACAGAATATTTACCATCTGCAGTCAGAGTCCATAAAATCATGTCCCTAACATATGGAGATGGCAGAAACCCATCAGGATTTTCCCTCATAATTTGCATAATAGCCCTATTACGTAGCCTAGGCCACTTCCAAACACCCTCATCAATGATAGAAGATACCTTGGCCTGTAATGCTCTTCCCCTATAAGCCACCACAGTCTCTCCAAATCTCTTGTATAAAGCCCCAATAGGATGCCAATAATCTGTCTATAAGAAAGTGTCTGTAACATTACCAATGACATACCTAATCCATTCTTGGCAAGTATCCCTCAGCTTCAGCAATTTCCTAATCACCCAAGAAGCCTCACAAGAAATCTGAACCCCCCACAAACTTTGACCCTCAAGATATAAACATGAACCTATTTAACCCATAACGTATCAACTTTTTGACTGATGGCCCAGAGATGCTTCATGTTAATAGCTTTGTTCCACTCTTTCATAGATCTAAAACCTAAGCCTCCCTCATTCTTTGGGACACAAAGGTTGGCCCAGCTAACCTTAGCACTAGAGTGCTTTAAATCTGCTCCAGACCATAAGAAGGCACAAAGCAAACTCGTATTCTCCTTGATAATTTTTTGAGGCAAAATAAAGGTAGCTCTCCAGTAACTTTGAATATTAAAGAGAACTGATTGAACTAGTTGGGCCCTTCCTCCATACGAAAGAAATTTTTGGGTCCAACTATGAATTTTTGCCAAAATTCGCTCTTTCAAGACAACACAGTCAGATGAAGTTAATCTAGTACTTATTAAGGGAACCCCTAAATACTGCACTGGAAGTTGTCCCACAGGAATGCCCAATAACTGAGATAGCCCTTGTTGTGTTGTACTAGGGACACCAGCAAAATAGATTGCACTTTTGAGCAAGTTGGGTTGCATTTCAGAAAACCCATGAAAATTCTTCAAAGTCTGTAAAATAATATGCAAGGATTTCTTATAAGCACTACTCAAGATAAAAAGATCATCTGCAAACACCACATGTGAAATTGCTTGAGCTTGGCATTTTGGATGGTACTTGAACTCTCCAACTTCTATATTCCATTGGAGCAAGGAAGAGAAAGCTTCTATAACTAAGAGGAAAAGGTAAGGAGAGATAGGATCCCCTTGTCTAAGACCTCTAGCTCCTGAAAAGTACCCTTCAAGCCCTCCATTAATCATAATAGAGAATTTAGGAGTTGTAATACATTCCTCTACCCAACCCACAAAAATGGCAGGAAACTCCATAGCCTTCATTTTGTCCAGCAAGAAATCCCAATCCACATAATCATAGGCCTTCATGATATCAACTTTGATAGCACATCTAGGAGATCCATCATCTCTATGATAGTTCCTGATAAGCTCGTGCATAAGCAGCACATTATCAATAATACTTTTGCCTTGAATAAAAGTTGATTGGGATTGACTCACTACAATTGGCAGAGCCTGTTGCATTCGATTAGCTAACATGTCACACCCTCGATTTTTAACATAATTATAAAGGAATTTTCATAAATAAAATCTCACTTAATATGCATGATTCCCCAAAAGAAAGTTAACATATCCATTTCCATCAATTACGCCCTAACGGCCAAATGTTCACAAAGGTACATCTTTGGCTCAATGGCCCCAAATCTTTCAAAGCATTGAATATCAAAGAAATTAAAAGCTTACAATATCCTTTAATCAAAAGATTTACAATTAGAGTTACAAATACATCTTTCAAAAATAAATTACAAAGATGCCTTAATAACTCTTAGGTGTTAGCTTTCAAAATCGTGTTCACAATCCATACACTCCCAACATGATGTTACTGTCCAGAGTTAGCACCTGAAAATAAAGTAAGGTTTGAGCTACACTAGCCTAGTAGAAAGCTCTAATCTAACAATGTATGCATATGAAATGTAGGAACGATAGCAAGAGGAACAATAGCAACAGAAACCAATGGAATGGAGCAACAACAGTAATCCAACTTCAATCTTTCATTTCCAAAAATCAATCATATTTTTCGACGCATAACCTGTGAAAGCACCATCTATCAGAACGTGTCCCGTACATGTGTCATGAGCCGAAGCTCTTACTGGGCCAATTAAAGGACCCCAATGTCCTCTACCAGGCTCTTTACCCATTCGGGATGTCCTGATACGAGCATATAGCTCATGCCGGGCCAATTAAAGGACCCCGATGTTCTTCGCCAGGCTCTTTGCCCTTTCGGGATGTCCTGATATATTTTCGTTGTGTTCGTAAAGTTTTAAAATCCTTTTTCCAATCAGTCCGTACCGTTCAAATCCATCTTTGGTCTGTAAACAATTTTTGTATAATCATGTTCGAATGAGCATTAAGATCTTGGATACGTGCAATGAAGACATTAGATATGAGTACTCAAGTTAAGGGATCATTCGGGAAGTTCTTGGAGTGATTCAGAGTGAACGGAACCCAAACCAATAAAGGATGGATCAAGTCAGCAAAATTGTCCAGACAGAAAGTGTTATCGATAACCTTTAGGAGTGTTATCGATAACAATAGGTTGAGGTCAATTAAAACGTAATGTTATCGATACCATGAAGGGAGGTATCGATAACAAATGGGTTAATATCGTTCCAGACGCAAGGGTATCGATAACAATGGCAAATGTTAGGGATAACGATAACAAACGTTAGGGATAACGACAAATGTTAGGGATAACGATGACAAACGTTAGGGATAACGATGTCAATGTTAGGGATAACGACGACAAACGTTAGGGATAACGACAAATTTATGGGTTTGGAACGTAATGTTATCGATAACAATGGAAATGTTATCGATAACAAATGGCTTTCGAGCAGATTTTTGGCAGAATCACGTGGGTTTTCAACAACAACAACAACAACAACAACAACCACCACAACAATCAATGGCACGAATCAAGGCAATAGAAACAAGTCATAAACATATATTGCAAGTTAGAACTCCCTACCTCAAGATCAAAGAACGAAATCAAAGGAATCCTCCAAGCCCTAGCCCCAATATTGGAACCGAATGAGATACGCTTCCACCGAGCTCAAACCAACGCAATACGGACTGCAATACACGAGGGAGGAAGGTTTTGAGGTTGGGTTTTGGGTGTTTTTGGATGAAATTTGGTAAGAGTAAGTGAGAGAGAGGGAGACCGAGAGAGAGAAGAGAACGGGAGAGTGAGAGAGTGAGGATTGGGGAAAAATTATTTCCCTGCCTCTCACACACACAAGTCATATACACACTACACACTTCACACTTTCACCCCTCAAATACAACACACTTGCACATTAACCCCAATCTCAATATTCCAAATCAATTTTCTCCTTTTTATTTCTATTTAAAACATTTAAATCAATTATATGAATTTACGGGTCTCTACATAACACCTCAGTAATAACCTTATAAACCACATTGTAGCAAGCAATGGGTCGATACTCCTTAATAGAAGTGGGATTTGAAGTCTTTGGAACCAGAGTAAAGGCAATAGAGTTCCATTCCTTTAGAATATAGCCCTTCTCAAAGAAAAGAAGAACAATATCAATCAAATCCTGCCCCATAATGTCCCAATTATTCTGGAAAAAACTAGAGTAGAAGCCATCCGGGCCTGGAGCTTTATCCCCCTTTATGGACTTGAGAGCATCCCTGATTTCCTCCACTGTAACAGGTTTAACAAGGTCCCTTTGCATAAAGTCAGGGACTTTCCTCCTAATAATCTGTTGTAAACAAGTTGTAGCATCTGTTCTACTTTGAAATTTAGTACCTATCAAGCCTGTATAGAACTGAATGATTTCCTGTTGAACCTCTTCTGGCTTATCCAACCTAACCCCATCTACATTGACCAAGCTTAAGATCGTATTCCTCGTTCTGTTACAAGAAACCTTATGATGAAAAAACTTAGTGTTCTGATCACCAAGGGCCAGCCAAGCTACCCTGGACTTTTGCTTTTTAAAAGATTCTTCAGTTGCATTTAGATCCATAACATTCTTAAGAGCAGCTTGTTCTTGGGCCCTTAAACTATCATCCCCCACATGTTGACTACACATATCCTGCAGATTTTCCAACTGATGTCTAGCCTCTATAACTTTCCCAGAAATATTAGAGAAGCACTGAGCATTTAGTCCCCTCAAAACAGGTTTCAGACGTCAGAGTTTTGAAGACAAACTAAACATAGCAGACCCAGAAATAGGCTGAGTCCAAGAGTTTAACACCAACTCTTTAAATGAGTGATGCTTGCTTAGCCTCCGAACCTCGCCTTCAAATAAGGTTGAAATACCCCAAGCGTAGGGCTAGGTCATCGATAGCATAATATCCGGAAGTCCGGGATCGTACCCACAGAGAATCGAAATATAGCTAATTTGGATTGTAGGTTTTATACGATGGATTGCGGCGTTCAAGACGGCCAACTTAGTTTTGCTTTAAACGGTGAAAGTAAAAATGGAGAAGACTAGAAACGAGTCTAGGAAATAAAAAAAGCAAGTCTAGGGATCGTCTAACCCTTAACAAAGGCCGTTACCGGTTCTCAATATAACTCAGGCGAGAGTCACGACCGCGTGCTCACGCCCGGAAGATTTCACATTATCGACTACGTTTATCAAAGGATGCTATTAAACGGAACTAAACTAACCTATTTTTGCTAATGTATCTAACACGTAGGAGGCCACGAGACCTCGGTACGTCGCTTGCCAAGACCGCTTGACTAAACTTCATACCAAGGAGTTAGCACCCCTCGCTTAGACCAAAATGTCTAGGTTAATCCAATTCCGAAAACCATGATTTTAAGCCCGAAGGTTTGAGAACCAAATAACCACCAAAGTCATCGGGAAAGATTAGCCCGAGACTTAGCCAAAAGGCTACTCACACATAGCTAAAAGACTAGAAAACATGCTTAAGAAAGGAAACATGATTAACCGATAAAAACGGAAATAAACTTGATTTAAGCAAAGATCTAAAGAGTAGCTACAACATTAATAAACGAGAAATTAACATAAGACAAATACTTACTTTAGTTCTTGAAGAAATTAACACAAAAGCTTGAAGAACAACAATGGAGTTCCTAGAAAGATGACAGACTTAAAGTATAGGCCTAAATCTAACTATAATGGCCATCTATTTCCATATATGGCATATAAGCCTATTTATAGGCAACTAAAGTTAAGTTACAAATGACCAAAAAGTCCCCAAAATATCCCAAAAACATTCCACAAGTGGAAACTTTCCATAAATAGAAGGTTGGAAAAGTAGCAAAAACGTGGCTGTGTTCTGTAGCATGAACCGGTACAGCCAAAACCCGTACCGGTTCATATCTTCAAAAACGCTGAAAAACATGAACTCTGGGCAACATGAACCGGTACGGCCAAAACCCGTACCGGTACAAGCTTGACAGCTTCTTTAGACAACTTCGCGGGCTCGCTCCGGACACTCCCGAACTCGGATTTAGGCGTTCTTTGAACCGTTGGAAAGCTCGTCGAGTCTACTTTCTAACCCAAGTGGTTTGGATTAAAAGTAATTTGTACACCAAAAGTTATGACGATTCTACCCTCAGCTAGTCGGAAGATGAATTGCTTTGGTAAAATCCTCACTTCTTCTTCAATTTCCTTGACCCTTGGGCGACCCGAGCAACCTCCATACCATCTCTTCATGACTCTTCGGGCACCACAATGGGGTGACACGTGGCCTTGAGTACTTGGTTGCGCCCGGAGCATTCCTTGGCGTTCAAACGCGCCTTATTTGTACGAATAACCTGAAATATACAAAAACACACCTTACGTGCGATAACGTTATAAAAGCTAAATAAATGCAAATTAAACCAATATACTACGGGACTAGTTGCACCAAATATCTACAATATTGGGTGCTCATCAATGCTTCACCCAAAAATTAAAGAATCGAAAAGGCTTTTTGCATTGCACAACATGAAGAACATACACTAATAAGGAGCTATGATCCAAGATACCTGGAGCATGAACCATAGCTTCAGATTCAGGAAAAGAGTCCAACCAGCTGGCATTGACCATCACTCGATCCAACCTGTTCATGTTCTCTCATCCTCTCCCTTGTCTATTAGACCATGTAAACCAAGCACCCCTAGTGATAAGCTCCTCCATATTGATATCAAACAAACACTGTCTAAATTCAGAAGCAGCAGCAACATCAAAAGTCCCCATTCGTTCAGATCATCGACACACCACATTAAAATCACCCATTTGGATCCAGGGAAAGTCTCCAATAGAAGAGAACAAAGATCTCATAGAGGCCCATAGCATTCTCCTATCAGTCATGGCATTAGCCCAATACACAACAGAGACATAAAATATCTGTTTAGTTTCCAGGTATGTCATTTGAACACACAATAATTGGTCAGAAGTTAAGACCAACTGAACCCCCAAAACGCCAGGATTCCAGCCAAGCACTATTCTAGCAGTATTATCAGCCCTAGAGTTATCCAAAACCATCCAGGAAACAGGGAAACATATTTCACCAATAGCACCAAGGTTCTCCTTCCTAACCTTAGCCTCCAAAACACTACAAAAACTTAATTTCTGAGAGACAATAAGAGACTTAATCTTTTTTTGTTTTAAGGGGTTATTCAGTCCCCGTATATTCCAACTAGCAATCTTGAAAGCTAATGGCGGGACTTCTTACCTCCTCCTCCCTTACTAGAAGGACCTTTCCCATTGCCCTTCTTGCTAGGGCCTAAAGGAGAGGTAGATATTTGTGGAGGAGCTAGAGAAAAATTCACTGCAATCTCAGCTATCAAACCAGCACTCCCATGCTTAAGTTCATCAAATAGCTCATCGGAAGAGTCACATTCTTAACGGTAGTCCCATTAGCTATAGTGTGAATCCCTAAATAAAATGAGCATTCAGAATTTTTTAAAGCAAGTAAGTTAAACAAAGTTGGATTAATGTAAGAGCATCTCCAGCAGTCACTAGCTTATCTGGCCAGGAAAAATGCAATTTTCGATTATGGCTAGCCACAAAATCAATGGACCTCCTAGCAGCCCAATCAAAACTCTTTTGATTGAACTAGGTTAGCGGCACGTGCCAGCACGAGGTGTCTCATGCCTGGTTTTGAGAGGAGGTGTTGCATGCATGTTTGGTTTAGTGGAGTTGTAAGA
>BPLS01000574.1:239183-303410 GCA_019656275.1 Rhododendron kiyosumense
AGACAAAGTATCATTCTTAAAATCCACCAACTGAGTAAAAATAAAGAAGGCCCAATCCACTACCATATCCTTTGCAGCAAATGCATACAACAGCTCCCCACTCTTCCTAGTTGGCTTATGCTCAGTCCCTCTTGGATAAACATTGTAATGGATTAACTTGTTCAAAAATCGGATAGACCCTTTAAACTTTCCAGGCACATGGGGGAGTTCAGCCTCAGACATATCCAAATACAGCTCTTTGTTTATGACTCCTAAATCGATTTGCATGCCTTCAACCGGATAAGTAATAGATTCGGGAGTTGGGCGAGTGATTTTCAAGTAACGGGCTATGTCATTGGGAGTAATCACAATATCTACGTCAGCAACCCTAGAAGTAATAGCAGCATTGGGATCTTTTCCCCAGTCACCCATAGGCACTTTCAATTTCTTATAAAATTCAACAACTAACTTTTTATTATAACCCTCTAATTGTTCAGTCCAGAAAGTAAAACCTTTTCGCATAACAATGCGGAGACCCAGATGCTCTTTGCCCAACGCTTCAGCAGCCACCTGCCTTGCGTTCTTGAATTTCCGTCTGTCCATGCTTGCTTCCCAATTCCTCTGCTTATCCTCTGCCATTTCCTGCGGAGTTCGTCTCCTTTTTCGAGTTTGAACTCCCGACATTTCCCCTAACGGATTTCCCTCCTCGTCGGACTCAGGCAAAAAATCATCGTCCTCCTCTTCAATTTCGGGCTGAGAAGGGCCTGATCGGTGCGCAGTCTTTTTGATTCTCGGCATTGAAAGTAAAAGATTGAGAGCAAAAAGGGTTGGGGTTTGTTTTTGGTATTTTCGGATTAAGGCTAGGGTTTATGGGATTTTTGGGTTTTTGAGTGAAATGGGAATGTAGGCTAGAGTATGGTGGGGTTGAATGAATAGATGAAAGACAAGGAAAATTTTTGAAGTTTTTGGTGGAATATGAAGATTTTCGGATTTAAGAGAGGGGAAATGGGTTTACCTTGATTTTTTTTTGGGCTTGAAACTTGAAATTGGTGGCGGATACTTGAAGATTCTTAAGGGTGTTGAAGGATTTGGTGGATTATTGGGAGAATGTGGGAGATTTGGTGGAGGAATTGAAAGTTTGGGGTTAGGGTTTAATGGAGGAAAAGAAGAAGAGCGGTTTCGGTTTCAGAAGTTGAAAAGGAGATTTGGAATTTGGTTGGGCATCGGACTGCCCTTCAGTACTGATAAGGGGGCGGTACCGATTGGAACAAAAACCTTTGATCGGTAGCGAACAACTTAGGTCAAATCCTGGATAATCAACTCGGTACCGATTGGCACTATTTCCTTCGATCGATAGCGAGAGGCTTAGTTCCAATTCCTGATAACCATCTCGGTACCGATTGGAATAAATTGGTTCCATCGATGCCGAACATGCTAACTAAGAATTTTATCCCTTCTCCAATTGATCAACAGAACTTCAGATGTCTCACCCAATCAACCCCAAAACACCTTTTTAGCAATGCACACTCAACAAAACACCCCTCCAAACACCGGTCACCTAGGTTAAGCAAAGAATGGGAGAAAAACCAGGATGCAAAGTAGGGCAAGGGGACTCATATGTGGTATGATCATGCAAAGAATGCCTTGTATCCTTTCCTAAGTGCGCTTTGGATTCCAAAATGATTGAAAATCGACATTTTAACACAACTAGTCATGGACATGCGATTATTCACCTAACTACAAGCAATTTATTGGAAAAGTGGGGATATGGACCAAAACTTGCTCAAAACTTAACCCATTTAATTTTCAACTAAGCATGCAAATCAAGAAGCACGAAAATTCTTAGGATTGCTACGAACTCTTGCCAACTAAAAATGATTGAGCATGCAACAAGTCATGAACAAAACTAAAAACCATGACAAAAGGAAAGATTTGCAAGTAAAAACCTTTATTTATTTTTAAAATTTTTTTGAATTTTCTCATTTTTTTGGATTTTCAATTTCTATTGTTTTTGGATTTTTAAAATTTCTATTGTTTTTTTGAATTTTCAAATTAATACAAAACATAAAAATGAAACAAAATGCAACACAAAAGGCAAACAAATGGCACATAAGCTAACCCCTCCCCCCAACTTAAAACGATGCTATGCCCTCATAGCATTAGGAACAAAGCTAAGAGAAGAAAGTGCGCGAATGTACCGTCCAAGGGGAATGTCAACCCCTAAATACCTCGACCAAGTTGGAGGATTTTATGCCAATGTTTTGCTCCAGCCAGATTAGATGCTTCCAGGGTTCACTCCTTCGGTTCTACCAACTCGGAACCATAGCTAGTCACACAGGGCCATATCCAAAGCTTTATCGGACTAACAACCGCGGCGCATAGCCACACCCATGCTTAGGGCTCCTGAATGCCTCACTCACTCCGGCTTTAGACCTAATCTACCAAGGCTGGTGTGGTAGCACATAAACCCTGCAGAAGACTTAAGAGAACGACCTTCCACAAAACAATTGACATTAGAACCACCGGCCCGTGTTATCCGGCTTCAAACCAAACAAAGAACGGAAAGACAGAAAATAAAGACAAACATAAAGAACATGCAAAGAACCAATCAAAACATGCAAAACAGAATGAAATGCACCACCCGATCTTCACGCGATCACACGAGTCATACTTTTCTTCCCATTTCTTACCGGGGGGGGGGGGGGGGGTAAGTAATGGGTGGCTATACTAGACCGTCAAATATGTGTTATGCAAGCGCCCGTAATAAAATTTATCGCTTGACCTCGCTAATCAATTAAGTTCAGCGTCCCCTAGGATCAAAAACAAGCAAGGACAAGATACAACCTAGCGTGCACTCCAGGCAATATCAAACCTCACTCACAGACCTAAGTTGCCTCCGATTAGGGGCAATCGCGGAGTGCATGGATCATTAACGATAAACTATTACCAAGAAAAGCTACTGAAAGCCCTTGTTACACTAACACATTGATGATATCTTTCATGTGAGGTGTCTCCAAGACTTTATTCGATGCAAACATAAAATTAAACATAACCAAAACTAAGCAAAACATGCATAACTGAACAGAAGATGCAAAGCAAGAAAGAAAACAAATATGTACAATATTTACAAATTTAATATCAGAACTCGGAGCGTCAAAGTCATAGCTAGACTCCGCCAAACAATTAAGTTCAGCGTCCCCTAAGATCGTAACCAGGTACGCAACAAGATAGAGCCAAGTGCGTTAGCACGGGAATATCAAGGCCTAACCTAAGGATCCCTATCGCCCCCGTTGGGGCTAATCTGGAAGGCGTGAGTGGTTTACTGTGAATTACTCCTATCAGAAAGGCTAATTAAAGCCCTATGTCACTGATATCAAATGGTTTGCCCTTCGAACCGGAGCTGGGCACACGATCCTTTTTTTAGTAGCGGCGTGCGGAGCTACATATACCCAAGTCAATGGTGCGTACCCCCTACCCGGGGGCCGGGTCCGACAAACAGTTAAGTTCAGCGGTTACGTTTTCGCTCCCCGTGCAATTTAAATTAAAACAAGCTATCAAACAGGGTCATCCGAGTACACAGGATCGACCAAAACTTCATCGGGCTCTCCAGTTTCGAAACCCCCAAGAAAAGGCTTAAGCCGTTGACCGTTTACTTTAAAAGACGAACCATTATTCATGTTCACTACTTCTATTGCACCATGAGGAAAGACAGTTTTAACCACATAAGGACCGGCCCATCGGGACCGCAATTTACCGGGATGAAGATGCAAACGAGAGTTATACAACAAAACTTTTTGGCCCGGTTCAAAATTTTTAATCACAATTCTTTTATCATGCCTTTCCTTGATTTTAGACTTATAAGCACTTGAATGATCGTAAGCATTGTGCCTCATTTCCTCAAGTTCCGTCAATTGAAGCTTCCGATGAGCACCAGCAAGAGGTAAATTGAAGTTGAGCTTCTTGATTGCCCAATAAGCCTTGTGTTCAAGTTCCACCGGTAAATGGCAAGCTTTCCCATAAATGAGTCGATAAGGAGACATTCCCAAAATTGTCTTGTAAGCAGTCCGATAAGCCCATAAAGCATCCACCAAGCGAGTAGACCAATCCTTGCGGTTGGGATTAACCGTTTTCTCTAAGATATTCTTGATTTCTCGATTCGCGAGCTCCGCTTGACCCTTCGTTTGAGGATGACAAGACGTTGAAACCTTGTGAATGATAAAGTACTTCCTCATCAATGCGGCAATGGCCCGGTTGCAAAAATGAGACCCTTGATCACTAATTATAGCCCTTGGCATCCCAAACCTCGATAAAATATTGTCCCGCAAAAACTCAACCACCACGGAATGATCATTCGTGCACGTAGGAATAGCTTCAACCCATTTCGATACGTAATCGACTGCCAATAGAATGTAGAGGTAACCGAAAGACGAAGGGAAAGGACCCATGAAATCAATTCCCCAACAATCAAAGACTTCGATGATAATGATGGGAGTAAGGGGCATCTCGTTCCATTGCGTAACACATCCCAAGAGTTGACAACGCGCGCAACCCCTGCAAAAAGCATACGTATCCTTGTATAAGTGCGGCCAATAGAATCCACATTGTAAAATCTTGGCAGCGGTCTTCTTAAAAGAGAAATGTCCCCCACAGGCCTCTGTGTGACAGAATTTAATTACACTTTGCTGCTCGGAATCAGGTACACAACGGCGAACAAGTTGGTCCGCACAATATTTGAAAAGATATGGATCATCGAAAGAGAACCTCTTTACCTCGGTTAGAAACCGGCGCTTTTCTTGAACATTCCAGTGAGCTGGAGTCAACCCCGTCACTAAATAATTTACGATATCCGCATACCATGGAGTGGAGGATATACTAAATAATTGGTCATCAGGAAAGGAATCTCCAATAGGAATATGAGCGGTGAGGTCTTCGAACTCTAAGCGTGATAAGTGATCCGCCACAACATTTTCTACCCCTTTCTTATCCTTGATTGTAATATCAAATTCTTGCAAGAGGAGGATCCATCGAATCAGGCGTGCCTTGACATCCGGTTTCGTGAAAAGATACTTGAGCGCAGAATGATCAGTATAGACAGTGATTGAAGCCCCAACTAGATAAGACCGAAACTTTTCCAAAGCAAAGATAATTGCTAGCAACTCCTTTTCTGTAGTTGAGTAATTCATTTGAGCATCATTCAATGTCTTACTAGCATAGTAAATCACATAAGTCTCCTTCTCTTTCCTTTGCCCCAAAACAGCTCCGACTGCGTAGTCACTTGCATCACACATAAGCTCAAATGGTAATTCCCAATCAGGAGATCGCACGATAGGTGGTGAAATAAGACTGGATTTGAGCTTGTTGAAAGCCTCTTCACATGCTGGGGTCCACTCAAAAGGAACATCCTTTGAAAGCAAATAACATAAAGGCCGAGCAATAGCACTGAAATTCTTAATAAACCTTCGATAAAAGCCGGCATGTCCCAAGAAAGAACGAATGTCCTTCACACACTTCGGAGTAGGGAGATTCCGAATTAGGTCAACCTTGGCTTTATCCACCTCGATTCCGTTGGACGACACAATGTGACCAAGAACGATACCTTCGGTTACCATAAAGTGACATTTCTCCCAATTCAATACCAAATTCTTCTCTTCACACCGCGTCAGCACTTTCTCCAAATTAGCCAAGCACTCGTCAAAAGAGTCACCAAAAACATAGAAGTCATCCATGAAAACCTCGACTATCTTCTTAACCATATCGCTAAAAATCCCCATCATGCACCTTGAGAAAGTCCCCGGAGCGTTGCATAACCCAAATGGCATCCGGCGATAAGCAAAAGTCCCGAACGGGCAAGTGAACGTCGTCTTCTCTTGGTCTTCTACAGCAACTTCAATTTGGTTATACCCAGAGTACCCATCCAAGAAGCAATAGAAAACATGCCTCGCTATGCGTTCCAAAATCTGATCAATGAATGGCAAGGGAAAATGGTCTTTTCTTGTGCTGGCGTTGAGTTTCCGATAATCAATACAAACCCTCCAGCCCGTCTGCACCCGTGTTGGCACTAACTCATTCTCCTCATTACGTACAACTGTAACTCCAGACTTCTTTGGGACAACTTGGATCGGACTCACCCACTTGCTATCGGCGATAGGATAAATAATTCCCACATCAAGCAACTTAAGAACCTCCGCCCGTACTGCATCCTTCATAATCGGGTTCAAACGGCGTTGGGGTTGGCGGGATGGTTTAACATTTTCTTCCAAAGCAATATGGTGAGAGCACAAGGTAGCATCAATCCCTTTGATATCAGCAATGTTCCATCCAATAGCCTTCTTATGCTTCTTGAGTGAATTGATCAACTTTGTCTCTCGGAGATTCCCAAGAGATGAAGAAATGACCACCGGATAAGTATCGTTATCTCCAAGGAAAGCATACTTCAATGTATCCGGTAAAGGCTTCAATTCCAATTTTGGTGGTTCCACACTAGAAGGTAGCACTTTCTTTTCCAATACGGGAAGTTCTTCAAATTCTTCCACTTTGGGCCCCCATGCATCCATTGCACACACCTCATCCGTTTCATTGAGTAGCGAGTAAAGATAGTTCACTTCGGAGGACTCTAGAAATTCAATTTCATCCGCCGTGAGAGCAACTTCCAAGGGATCGTGAAACAGCAATTCGTCGACATGTTCTTCCACAAGAGTATCAATTAAGCTTACTTCATCCACGTCTTCATCATCCCCCATTTGACTGCCCACATTAAAGACATTGACCTCCATCTTCATATTCCCGAAGGTCATGTTAAGCAATCCATTTTGACAATTTATAACTGCATCCGCCGTGGCTAGAAAAGGTCTTCCAAGAATAACTGGGGTAGAAGTAGCCAAAGAATTAGTTGGATTGGTATCAAGAATCACAAAGTCCACCGGATAGACGAACTGTCCAACTTGCACTAAAAGATCTTCTACTAGTCCCCTTGGTGTTCGAACACTCCGATCGGCCAATTGTAACGTGACACGAGTCGGTCTCATTTCCCCTAACCCGAGCTCCCGATAAACAGAATATGGAAGTAGATTGACACTTGCACCAAGATCAAGTAAAGCTTGCTCGATACGTTTCCCCCCAATAGTGACAGCAATGGTGGGACTCCCTGGATCCTTGTATTTCGGAGCGATACTCGTTTGAATAATTGAACTCACTTGCTCGGTTAAGAAGATCTTCTTTTGAACATTCAACTTGCGCTTTTGAGTGCATAAATCTTTAAGAAACTTGGCATATGACGGGATTTGCTTGATCGCATCCATAAGAGGAATGTTGATCTTCACTTGATTGAACAACTCATGCAATTCCGCATTCAAATTTGGTTTCGCCAAATCCCGTAAACGATTGGGGAAGGGTGCCGGTATTGGAACAACTTTAGGATCCGGACCACTTTCCTTCTCCTTACCCTTTTCCTTTGCCTTATCTTCCAAAACCTCATTGCTCGGCTCCTTGGGAGATTCCCCAAGAGGCGGTGTTGGACTTGAACGATCGATAGGAGGAGGCAACAAGGACGGCTTCGGAGGCATCACCACTTGATTATCAACCGTCTTTCCACTTCGAAGAGAAATAATAGCCTTTGCTTGCTCGGGTAAAGTCACCGAAGAGCTAGCAAAGTGAAGACCTTGAGAATTAGGCGGAGTAGACGTTGATTGCAGATTAGGTTGAGGTTGAGTCGGAAACTTTCCTTTCTCTTGTTGAAGCATACCCACCGTGGTTGTCAACTTCCCCAACTGATTCCGGATATCATTCATCATTTGAGTTTGTTGCTCATTAATCACAGTTTGACTTTGCAAAAGAGCACTAAATTGATCTTCCCAAGAACGCTTTGGTGGTTGTTGTTGGAATTGGGTAGGTTGCTGTTGTTGGAACTGAGCAGGGGGTTGTTGAAATTGGTTTGCATGTTGGAATGGACCGGGTTGAGCAAAACCGGGCGGACCTTGAGCTTGAGGGAACCGGAAAGTGTTTTGTGGTTGTTTCCATGGTAGTTGAGGGGCTTGTGGTGGAGCTTGAGAAGAAGAAGAACCCCCTACGTCCGGTTGACTCCAACGAAATCCTGGGTGTTGACGTGTTCCCGAATATTGAGGATAGGGCTCGAAACGTTGAACTGGATGAACCTCTTCTTGAGCTAGCCCACTAATCACGTTTTTCAAAGCCGGGATATTTGGACAAGCCTCAGTTGAATGGCCTACCATCTCACAAATGACACAAATCTCCTCCGTTTGGTGTACGACTTTCACTTCTTGAGGTTGGGCGCTTTTAAGTTCCAACTTGTCAAGTTTTCGTGCAATCTCTTCCAATCGGGTTTCAACAGCTGTATGCTCCGCAATAGAGAATTTGCCTGAGCCCGTAGGACCTTGAGAGAACATCGCTCTATCCCCTGGATTAGTGAACTGCCAAGACTGAGTCCTTTCAGCTAAGGATTCGTAGTAATCCCAAGCGTCTTCTGGTGTTTTTCCCAAGAAATCACCGCTACCCATCGTATCCAAGAGCTGCTTACTCTCTTTGGAGCATCCGGTATAGAAGTAGTTAACTCGGAGATATAATGGAAAATTGTGGTGCGGAACCGACATAAGCAAGTCTTTGTATCTCTCCCAATATTTGTGGTACGTCTCCCCATCTCGCTGCTTGAAACTCTGAATCTGATCGATAAGTAACTTAGTACGGCTTGCGGGAAAGAATTTTGAAGTAAAAGCATCCTGGACCTCACCCCAATTACGCAACGATTGAGGCTTCAACGAATTAAACCACTGTTTTGCTTTGTCCTTGAGAGTGAACGGAAATAACTTCAACCGAGCTTGGTCAAGTTGCCCCTGAACTGTAACAAAAGAGTGCAGAATATTCTCGAATTCCCGGATATGCAAATATGGATCTTCCAATTCTCTCCCCCGGAACTCTGGAATTACCCTCAAATATTCAGCCTTGAATTCAAATGCGTTCCCAGCGGTCGGTGTTGGAATAATAATAGGCGATACTTGAGGAGCTCGTTCGGGATTCAAATAATCACGTAAAGTACGAACTGGAGCTACTTCGGCCATTGGGCCTTTGCTATTGCGATTTACTTTACGAGGAGGAGAATGGGCAGGATACGCCCTGACAATGCTGCGGATCCTCGGTGTTGAAGAGGAGCGATGAAGCCGATTTGAAGTCGGGCTTCGAAACACACGCATACACAAAAACAACTACTAACTACTAACTACTAACAGCAAGCTAACAGACTGGAGGGGCTACGCCGCCACCTCAACTTCAACAATCAAGATATGCGAGGGGTTATGCCACCACCTCAGCTCAGCAATGCGATCAAATTAAACTAAGTAGACTAACAAATTAAACTAAGCTAACTAACTAAGATAACTCGATATTTAGCTAGGCTTCGTTACACCTCAGGTTAGACATCACAGTCAGGTTAGAGGTATCCACCCAACTAAACACGAGCTACTAACACGTAAGCTAACACATAAACTACTAAACTACTACTAAGAGACGAAAGCGGGATACTTACTGTGGTTTGTCGAATCTCCAAGAAAGCCATAATAAGAAATCCCCGGCAACGGCGCCAAAAATGCTTCGTTCTCTTCCCACGTGGAAGAATATTACCCCAAGCGTAGGGTTTGAATATCGATGAAGCAAAATAATCCGGAGAAGTCTGGGATCGTACCCAAGGGAATTAGTTTATGGCTCGCCTCGGATTTATAGATGCAAGTAAGGTTTTCGACTTTTAGCCAGTCAACTTGGTTTTACTTTGAATGGTGGAATTAAAATGGCTAAATTAAGAGCGAATTAACTAGGAAAAAGATAGGTTAGGTCTAGGAATCCTAGCAGTCATGACTTGGGCTAAATCACATTCTTCACCAATTCACGCGATTTAAAATACACAATTGTAGGTATCAAAACCGGGAAAAAGAGATTCGATTATCAAGCTAGCTCTAGAACTCATTTGGTAAACTCCTCGAGCGACAGAGCTCTAAGCATCATGTGTGGTAGGTAGTCTATGCTCCTACCTACACATGATCAAAGAGGTTAACACCTCGGTAATTCCCCAAATGAATCCGAACCCCACATTAATTTTCAAATCTAGAAATTTAAGCATTATTGGTGAGAAAACGCAATTTTCGCCCAAGCCACGGGATGCTAATCACCCCATGACCCAACCCTTGAAACTACTCACGCATATCTACGAAGATAAGAGCAAGCGAAAATTGACTAAGCATAATTGAAAAGACAAGACTAGAATTAAACTAGAGATTAAGATAGATCGGGAATAAAGCAACAACTTTAATTAAAGCGACAATATCAAAAACTAACTAATTAAGACAGAAAATTAAATATTGAAAGGTCAAAAAATAAGAACACAGTAAGAACAATGCAAAAAGCAAAAATGAATCTAAGCTAGATCTAGAAATTCTCTAAAAAACGTCCTACTCCCCCCTTTTGGATCTCCTTACATCATCCCTTTTATTCCCCGCTCGGAATATGCTCTGAAGATGCTCTGCTAAGCCCTTCGGTACCGATTGAAACAGCCTTACATAATGAGACAAGCTTTCGGTACCGATTGACTATATTTTTTCCAATCGGTAGCGAGACGGTTACTGCTTGTTCTGCTAAACATCTCGGAACCGATTGAACCTTTTGCCTCCAATCGGTAGCGAGCTTGTTAAGGCTGGTCACTAAGCACCTCGGTACCGATTGAACTAATCCCTTCCAATCGGTAGTGAGCCCTTATCAGTTCTGAACCTTGTGTTCTCCCTGCCTTGGCCATAGCTTGATGTTGACTTGGCCGCGGCTTGGCCCGGTCTGTTCTGCTTCTGCCTAGGCTGGATGTTGGCCACGCCTTGGCCAATAGTCTGCGCCTTGGCCATTCTGCTTCAGGCTTGGCTCCTTCTTAGGCGATTCACCTGCAAAACAACACCTAGACATTCTACGAGCAAAAATCATTAAAAACAACTAATTAGCACTTAAATTGACACTAAGCCTAGTTACTAGCGCACCCTATATTCCATTTCCGGGTGCTTATCACTGTAGCATTTAAAACTGAACTTGCCTCAACCCTCCAAATTTCATCACAATAGGCTAAAATTCCCCAACATAAATTCAGCTCGTGCTTTTAGAACGCTAAAATTGCAATTCAACGGCCCAATCAACAAAATTATATACACAAGGAAACCAAACCCAACCAAAATTCGAAAACAATTTTTTGAAACCCAAATCATTTGCACAAAACTTATTCACGCCAACAATAATTTAAAGAGACAAGAACCCCGCACATTAGCACTAATCATGTCAAATAAACACATGCTCACAAACACCTACCGCCGACGTTCAAAGGAAACAAGACAAGCGTAAAACTGCAAATAAAGAGTTGGTGATAAGAAGAACCTCCAACTACAAAACCCCACATCCAAAATCATCGTGCTAGACAACACGTAAAGAACACCCACAGGAACATAGGGAAAAGGAAGAAAAACCGAAGAAAAAACAAGAATCGAACCTCATGCAACAAGCCGTAGCGGCCGGCAAGAGCAGGAATAGGATCCGAAACAGGAAGGCACAATCGCTGATCGGCACCCGAACCCCAATATCTCTTCAAAGGCCTGGAAGCACCCCAATATCTCTTCAGAGGCCTGGAAGCATCACTTGTGGAAACAAAAGTGCTACACACAACGGTTGTGTAAAACACAACACAATCAATCTCTAGCCATCCATTGCTGTAATAAATGGTCAGGATTCACTCAAACTCTTCATTGAAAAAATTAAACTTTTCTTTGGAAGAGTTTTTCTAAAATCTAAACCGTTCAAATGCATCTGGACGGTCAGAATTACTCGCACAACCAACACAACGGTTGTGCAAGTAGCATTTTTGTTGTGGAAAAAGAACAAGAGAGAAACAAAAATCTAGACGCGTACTTGCTAGCCCCGCACGATGCCAGCACATTACGAGCTGAAAAGACCAAAATATCCTAGAGGGCATAAGCAGGAGCTCTCCAATTGAAGGGCAAAATTGGGGAAAAATTGCCAAGCCATCCAATTTGGCTTTAACGTTTTTATTTTAGTCTTTAAAGCTTTAGAAGCTTTAGATAAAAAACACCAAAACTATTCTCTTTTTCTCCAGTAACTTCGTGTACATTGGAACCACCGAACCACCGCCCTGCTGTTCTGCATCGGAACCCATCTCTCTCTCTCTCTCTCTCTCTCTCACACACACACACACACACACACACAACTGGATCGAGCTTGCCGAAGAAGTGAACCCACAATCCGCAATTCCTTCTTCTCTCAAACTGAAAACCCACAAATCCTCTTCTATGCAATCTTCTCTCCACGCTAAAACCCAAAATCAAAACCCCTAACCAACTGAAAACCCACAAATCCTCTTCTATGCAATCTTCTCTCCACGCTAAAACCCAAAATCAAAACCCCTAACCAACGGCCTGATTCCAGAAAATAGAAGTTTTGCCGATTCCAAATGCCGCAGATTCTGGACGTGGGTTCCGCCGATTTTAAGGTCCGACGAGAGAACGCCACCCCGATGAAGGCTCCGGCCTTTGATTGCAAGAAACGAAGTGGAAAACAATAAAGTAATCCAAGGCGAGTGAACAGTAGCTCGCTCGTTGAAGCGAGGTACGGACGTCCCCCATCAAACTGGCGTGGTTGAAGCGAGTCTCCTGGCCCAGCAAATTGAAGGTTTGAAGCGAGTCTCCTGGCCCAGCAAATTGAAGGTTTGGATAGCCAATTTGTCTAATTTTCTTATTTGCTTAGGCTGGTGGAGATGCTCTAAGTGCTAGCAAAAGGGATCATAATATATCACGAGAAGTGTGAGATTTCCTCGCCATTAAAGAACGGGGCGATGGTCAAAAAAACAAGGCCCGGTTCGCTTTTAACCGTTCACCGGTCGAGGTCGAGGTCTCGGTTTCCTAAACCTGTCGGGTTGTGAAATCCAGACATGAACCGGACTGCTTACTGCCTCTCTATAAATAGTCAGAGGGCTAGGGCTCAAAATTTGATTGGGAAGAGAAGACTCCGACTTATAGTCTTATAGCGATTCCTTCCCAAACGGTCACTCTTTTCTCCACGTCGTCTCTCTCTCTCTCTCTCTCTCTCATGCGAAAAGTGTTAATTTTTTCATCTACTTTTGTCTTCGATTATTTGGTTCCCTATTGGTATACGCATGTTCTACTTGCAAGTGGGATTGATTTCAGTTGGTGCGTGTTGCAGACCTGTTGATTGATACGCATGGGTTACGAGTCGGACGACACCTCTCAGGACGGTCGGGATGAAGGTGGGTTCAAATTGTTTTGGAGATTTTGTGAATGTTATAAAATCATGCATGACAAGGTTTGCGCAAACTAGCTGTTGAATGTTTAATAAATCAAAATCATTGTAAACATAAATTAGAAAACTAGGTTTTGCAAGTGCGAAGGTTCATAACCCCAATGGGGTTTGGCCCGAGTGGCAAAGTGCTTGCTCCCATGTAGTCTCAAGGTCGAATTAAACGTTCCAAACCTGGCGGCCACTGGAGGTTTGCCTGGTCATTAGCTTCGGGGGCCTGCCTGAAGTAGTCGAGGTGCACACTGGGTAACTCGGACACTCGGTTTACAAAAAAAATTCTTACTTTTTTGGTGGACATGATGAAGTGTTTATCCACGAGCACCAGAATGACGAGGTTAGGTTGTTTATTGGGATATTGTATTTTTGTTCAATTTTAGGCCCATCACAGTAGTTTATCTCCAATTCACATGAGATTTCTTAGGTTTGTTGGAAATTTAGTAGTTTTGTTGGAGGGGATGATGGAGTGTTTGCCCACGACTCCATGACGGCAAACGCTAGCTGTTGAATGCCTAAAGCAATATGTAAAATGGTTGGTTAACATTCATTTAACTAATAGATTCGGACATCCTATTTTGGCTCATTTCCTGACCCAATGTAGTAATTTAGCTCCTCTTCACATGGTATTTCAGTGGTAGGTGGGAATGTATATGATTATGTGGTTATGTTACATGAAGTGATGGATTTAGGATTTCAACTTTGGGGGTGCGAAGTTATTGATTGAGGGGTTGAACCATTATGATTTTGTGATCATCTACAAATCTGTTTGTATAATGAGATTTTGTATAATTGGCGGTGCCAACACCCCCTGCACCCATTGTGCATCCATCACGGGGAACATCTGAGACCTACTCAAACTGGAGAACTACAGCAAAGCGATGAGCTGCAAGTTCAGTGGTAGGTGGGAATGTATATGATTATGTGGCTATGTTACATGAAGTGATGGATTTAGGATTTCAACTTTGGGGGTGCGAAGTTATTGATTGAGGGGTGGAACCGTTATAATTTTGTGATCATCTACAAATCTGTTTGTATAATTGGCGGTGCCAACACCCCTTGCACCCGTTGTGCATCCATCACGGGGAACATCTGCGATCTACTCAAACTGGAGAACTACTGCAAAGCGATGAACTGCAAGTTTAGAATGGAGTCATATAAAAATGTGTTTTTCTATTTTGTGCTCGATTGTCAGACAAAATAGGTCGACTGTTGAGCTCATTTGCTAGACCAAATAGTGTGTTTCATGCTGTTTATTTTATGGGTTTCGCTAGCCAGTGTTGTATAGTTTCTTTATTTATTGCCATAAAAAGGTACTATGATTTTCCTACAAAGACCATGTAACAAGACTAATGATCAGATACTAGTGCTTATGTTTATCATTTTTTCCTCTGAAATTTTTGGTTTCTTGATTTGTTAGATGATGAAGATGATTATGAAGAGGCTGGTGGGGGTAACCGGCTTTTGGGATTCATGTTTGGGAATGTTGATGGCTCAGGAGATCTGGATGTTGATTACCTTGATGAGGTAAGATTCTTTTCTAGACGCTATCATAAGTTGCTTACTATGCATATTCTTGTTTGTTATTACTTTATAAATTGAACCGGCCTTCGTAAATATACAGAGGTGCACCATTATGCTTTTGTATTAAGTTTATGATTCGAAATGGATTTTGTTGTCACGACTCTCCTGTCGAAAACAAGCAACTTTTGTTTTGCTTGCTTTTTCCCACTTCACCACCCCCCACCCCCACCCCACCCCACCCCACCCGGTAACTGCAATGGAGCATATGATATTCGAGCTCTGCTGCTCTGCTTAGAAGTTGAGTTGACCACCTATTGAGTTCTTAATCTTTCCTGTTGAACTGGTTCTATGATATTTTTGTTGTTCATTAGACATTTAAAGTGTATCAACGGGATTGGTGAAAATTGGCTTCTTGTGTGTCCTCGTAAGTCATAACATCCTTTTTTGCAAGTAATTTTTTGCTGTTAATTGCTTAGGAAATCAAAGCATGATTGCAAAAGAAAGTTCATGATGCTGGAAGTAACTAATTGAGGTTGAGACCTGATAGGTTATAAAATTTGATCTAATGGGGAAATGTTTCCATTTATAGGTCAACAGCCAATAAATTAGCAAACTTAAAAAGGCCCCGTTTGTTAACCCTCTTAGCACTTGGGATTGGACTACCAATCCCAAGGGACTACCAATACTTTGTTTGGTAACCCAAAATGAGTTCGGACTACAAATCCAATGGACTAGCAATCCGGGGATTAAGGGGTATTAGTAATACCCTGGGGAGATGGTATTAACAGTTCAATCCCAACCCATTCACATTACCAATCCCTTCTCATTATCAATTCCTTCTATCAATTCAATCTCGTCATCTAATCCCATCTCTAACAAACATAACATAATATTAATAATCCCATCATCCAATCCTATCTCAAACAAACATACTCATTACTAATCCCTTCTCATTACCAATCCCTTCTCATTATCAATCCCAATCCTAATCTCATCTCCTTACGAATCCCACCCATCTATCACTTTTATCAAACGGGGCCAAACAGTGCTGCTGAACTTATCTACTGTTGAATTGTACAAAACTGTTACCTTTATACATGGATTGCACCGGAATTTTGAATAAAGTTTTGCATATAATCATGATGTTTACATATGAAGATCTAGTTTCACCTTGCAAGTGATTTTCCACCACTCTAGTTTCATACTGAAGTAATATATATGTGCAAGTATAAAACAATCTCCATTATCCCATGTTCTGAGATAGGCTGCTTCAAGGCCATTTTATGTCATGCAATAGACTTCATATCCTTCTAATAATGCATCAGTGGAAGAAAGATAGGAAGGATTCGACATCTAAAACTTGATGTTTATTTTGAGGTCTCAAATCTTAGAGAGCGTGCATGCAGCTTGTCATTTACATATTGTTCATATGCCATACTTCTGAACCTTTTTAAGGATGCGTCTTCCAAAGCTTAATACTTGCTCCTAAAATATGCTTGTATGCTCTTATTGCTCTCACACCTCGTTCTTTGAACAATCAAATTGTCCAAAATCTTTTTTGACGGAATTTTATTGTGCTGGATTGGCGTTCCATCGCAATGAACCAAGTCTCTTTTTGTGGGCTCCCGTAGCTCAGTTGGTTAGAGCGTTGGTCTTATGAACTCAAAGCCGTTCGAGCCCCGCCGGGACCTTTTGCTCATTGTTCCTTGTTCGTAGGTTGTTGTTTCCATAAGAAAATTATTTTCTTCCCTCAGAATGTAAAAGAGCTAACTTTGTCTATTTAACCTCGTGTATCTATTATCCTGTGTAGGTGGTCTAATGGTATGAACTAGCTTAGATGGAAAATGGTGATAAGGTTATAAATATCTAGCGACATAATCCACGAGAGAGATGCAGAAAACCTTTTTATGGATTGCAAGGAGTATACATGCAATAGTTAGGGCTTAGATCGACGAAAAAGTGTATTCCTTCACTTGCAGTTCGTAGATATCATTTTACTACAAGTGCATAAGGGCACTCAATTTGCATTAGGAGCCTAACCTTCCTATTTTTCTTCAATCCTAGATGGTGACAGAAAATACAAAAGAGGAAATTAAGGAAAAGCAGAGGAGAAAAAACCTGCCAAAAAGTAAAGGACGATAATAGCAAATTATAAATGACGCCGTTCTCTAGTCTCCGAAATGAGAACTAGGGAATCCTCTTACAGGGACCCAAAAAATGGATAGATTGTGAGCTCTCTCCCCCAAGGAATCATCTACATCAACTTTATCTTCAAAACTAATGGAGACTTGGACTCTGAAAATGAGAAAATTTTGGTTACTATGGACGTGGCTCTGACCTTTTGAGTTGGACTGTCATCTAACAAACAACTAGTATTTCAGGTTTCTAACAGAAATATGCATATGACTTGAATGATATAATACATAATGCTTTATGGCACCTTTTAGATACCATCTAGCCTTGGAAATGAGAGAAAGGAATAAGACAATTTGCTTTTTTCCATTTCACAATATTCTTGACATGTGAATTGGATGAACCCGGGCAGTTAGACACAGCCATAGGAAACCCATACCTGAGTCCTTGTAACACCGTGGGAAATACACTTTAGGTTGAGAACTGGTGGTCCCTTGAATGAGATGTAAATTTGGTATAGAGATGTCATAGGATAGATTTATACTATACACGATTGAGATCTCAGGCTTCATTTTGTGTCGTGTTCACTAGTCTTTTGACTCCCTATTCCATATATTTTCTGCATTTTTGCAGATCCTTCAGCACTTATGCTAAAGTTGTGATTGTGTTCCTTAGGATGCGAAGGAGCATCTTGCTGCATTGGCTGACAAACTTGGTTCATCCTTGACAGAGATTGATGTATGGGAACTGCAATTGACTCTGTATATGTTTTTCAACAATAATTTAGGGAGGCTTTAAGTTATGAAAAATTATTGAGGGGTCTTGGCACTGTCATGTGGTGCCCCAACACATTAGATATTTCTGTGGGGTCTACCACTAAGTGTATGGACTCTACAGAAATATGTGATACTGAGAGGTGTTGGGGGGCACCATGTGGCGGTGCCCCAAGACCATTGTATCATTATTCAAGTTACAAGCATCCATAGTCTTATATTGGTTCAGGGGAAGGTACAATCCAAGTGTTTGCTTTCATCTTGTGATGCTAATTACTTTATTTGATTCACAGTTGTCAGTAAAGTCATCACGGACACCTGTTGATGCTGCTGAACAAGGTGATCTCGCATGCCCGTAAAAAGCTCATCTCCTGTTGTTAAGTTGTTATCTTGATTTCTATAACAGATAACTGAATTTCTCTTGATATACTTACTCCTACAATTTGTTAGCACTAGTGTGAATTAATGTAAAAGGCACACCGAGGTGCCAAGATCTTCTTGGCCTAGGCATGGTGTCATTGTAGTCTCAGATTCTCTGTTATGTATGCACTCAATTGATCAATACGGTACGACACAAAAAGGTCCCTTGAACTTGAACTCATTATGGTTGTTCCTGTTGCTCAATTGAGGATGCCCACTATAAATTTCGCGGAATTAGAAACAGAAAAGGAACCCAGGTGCTTCAGGAGAAAAACCACCAGCGAAAGAACTTGCAGGGTGAAAGAAAATTCAGCAGGGAAACTAAGCGGATTAATGGACGTGAACCTTGGAACAGAACCGTTGAAAAAACGTGGCAGAGAAGAAGAGAATTACCTGGACTGCAGCCGAGGAAAAAGAACACCCAGAGACCAGTGAATGTGTAGGAGAAGAACTCCTGTTGGACTAGAGGACAGAAAGAAGAGGAAAAATTGAGGCTCTCGAAGTGTGTGCCTCGCCGAAAGGGGGTAATTTGCCATAAACCTCACTCCTTGAGCGCCCATTGAGTGCACCTTCGCTGAAGGGCACTAAGACATAAATGAAGATCGCTGGTGTGATGTCCAATGAAGGGCAACAAGGTCGTTGTCTATTGAGTGAGAGATTGTGACTTCTCACGTCCATGTCGGTGGGCTATGAAGCACGGATACTCTATTTTGGCCTCCGTATCACGTATCATATCCGTATCGGATACCGATACTCTCCGGATACGTATCCGATACACTTTTTAATGTATCCTGCTTTTAGAATTATTTTGGGTATCCCGATACATTTCAGATACGTGCAGATACTCTCAGATACACTCCGGATACGTATCCGATATGTTTTGGATATGCGCGGATACGTTTCGGATACGCGTGAGGGTAAATATGTTATATTACTTAAAATATATGGGTTAAAATTGCAAGTAGGACTATATTTTTCTTTTTCCCCCACCAATCAACACCAAAAACACACCGACAATATCCTCTCTCGACAACCTTGTAAGTCTATCATCTCTCTCTCTCTTGTCTCTCATCTCTTCTCTCTCTCTCTCTCTCTCTCTCGTGGCTATGTAAATATATATATAACTATATAGACACATTATATATTATATATATATATAACTATACGTGAATATATCTCTCTCAGCATGTGAAATGGTGAACTTGTGTAATGAAAAACTTCAATCATTAATGAAATTTTAGGAATTAAAAATTATATATAATATATTTTTTATTTACTTTTATATTCAACGTATCCCCTAATGTATCGTATCCTTAATTTTGGAAAAATTACGTATCCGCATATCCATATTGTATCGTATCTGTATCCCATATCCGTATCCGTGCTTCTTGGTCGGTGGGGTGTGGACATCTCAAGTGAGTGAGTTATATATAATGAAAAGCCACTTGCTACTAAAGTAGCCTGAGTTCAAGCTTTTGGGCAAAGTGTGGGCCCACTTTCATAGCGCATGAGTGCGTGCCTTGCGCCACATCAAAAGGCTTGTTCCTTGCATTTCAAAAAGTTAAATGATGCTCACTAAGTGAACCTAGCCATAAGGCTTTTGTCTTGAGCATCTAGTTGTGCACCTAAGCGCGCGCTAGCCTTGTGTTTTACAGCACTGATTAACTCTAAGGCATTTAGATTTATGGAAGACAGGTCCCGAAACATTGGGTGTTCTGTGCTTCATTATTGCTATGTGATAACTAGTCATAAAGTTGAAGTCAGCCAAAGATACTGTTTTTGCATTCGTGATGCTTGGTTTCAGGCAAGATAATGTCTATAATAGCTAAGATGGTATTTTTGTTAGTTTGTTAACTAATTTGAATTGACTGAACTCGCTTTGTGGTTCACATGCCCAATGTTCCTTTCAATATTATTCCGAGTAGCATGATGAGAGATTATTTTTAGACTATTTTTCTGGCACAAAACGTGTGTATGAAGCAAGGGTTGATATGTTTGGCTGCCTTCATGGGCTGTGAGAAAGTGCAAAATGATCTGAGCCTAAAGGAGTAACAATTACTCTGTCAATATGACTTGGAATTTTTCTAAAAGCAAATATTTCCTCCCAAAATCTAGTTGACAGTGGATTGATTACAATTGATATGTTTTATTCTGAAAATAGCTTGAATTCTTGTGGTCTTCATCATATTTTATTTGAAGGAAGATGCATGACTAATCACAGTTGTTGCCACGAGGTTTCCGACATGATTTTTGCCTTTTTCCTTCTTCTATTGGACACCACCTATTCCTATTGATGCCCTGATGGTATTCCAGAACCTGGAGGTGTTTGTATCATTGCTCTTTACTATTATGAGACAAATTTTCAGTCTACTTCCCAATTGTACAGTCTACTTCACAATCATACTCGATGGCCTGTTTCTAGTTATATCTCTGACTGAGATGGTTGGGTTTTTGGCCGCTAGATTATGATGAGAAGGCCGAAGATGCAGTTGATTATGAAGACATTGATGAACAGTATGAGGGACCAGAGATTCAAGCTCTTTCTGAGGAGGACTACTTGTTGCCAAAAAAAGATTATTTTGCTACAGAAGTTTTAGAGGCTACGTTGGTGCAAAAGACTTCTGTGTTTGATGATGAAAATTATGATGAGGAGGATGATGCAGCAGGATTTGAGAACGAGCATAAGTTGGTGGACACCAATGCTGAAGTTCAGACTATTCCTTCATTAGGTTGGTTTACTATGTGGTCTATGGTCCACTCATATCGGTTTGGTTGAAATTTGTTTGTTGCAAACCTTGGTTGTGTAAGGAAACCAAATGTCAAATTGTATGTTACAGTTATTGAACGTGATCTTCATTCAGTGCCTTCTTGGTCATCGATGGTGTATATGTATATCGTAGGAATCTTTTTCTTGAAACACATTTGAGTGCTTGTGACTCCTATCCTAGCTGCTTTCTTCCTTTCGATGTACTTTCTGTTAGATACCAGTCAATTCTTATAGTATATGGCTTCCCATTGTTCTTATTACAAACTTCATTTACCATTAGCCATTAGGACTTAATATGGACGTTTCCCCCTCTAACTGGCTTTTCAAGGGACTTAAGATCAGTTATTTTGTTTTGTCTTTATATTATCTCTCTTACTCTCTCTCCCTAGCATCGTACTTATGATGTGAATTGAGTAGTCTGCCAGACATTATTATGGTATTTATGGTGTTATATGCATATTGCTTTCGATTTGTGTTTCCAATGCCATTTTGCATGTAGCTATAACCTTAATCCATCATGAGGCATTATATTGGTTAATGTGTTTTTGACATGTACAAGTTTGTTCAATTGGCAATTTATTGTGCTACTTTCAGGTGTATGTTGGCATTGATAAGTCAAGGAAAAAGAAACTATTCCTTGTTTATTGTGTTAATATTTGCCATGTTCGTTTGTTTCCTGCTTTCTAGGCGCACCGGTTGATACCTCCACTGTCCTCACTGAAGGCGAGAGGTTTCATGGGAATGACCTACAGACCCATTCTTTTGAAACAGAAACAGAAAACATGGCTGTTGATTTGGCAGATTTTCAGGTCTGAATTAAACCCTGTTTCTGTCTTTTATTTTATTGTCGTTGTCATCCTTTACTTACAATTGTATTTTGGCTCTTACTGCAGTTTCCAGTTTCTTTTCCTTGATATTTATCTTGGAGTGATTCTGGTTGCTGTCATGAATTAATTTATGTCGCCCAATTTGAGTATATCAAATTCCATATCTTTTTGTTATTGGGTATTAGCTTAGTTGCAGGAACCTCCTATGTGGGTGGTGAATCCACCTTGGAACCTCATTCCCATTGAGAAAGGAACCCGCTCCCAACTAGGATAGACCTCTTAAGCATATAAACCCAAAAGAAGCAAAAATAAAAGACACCAAGCAAGAGAAAAGACAAAGTAATGATAAGATATTATAGAAATATTAACTTATATTTGCTTAATTACTTAATATAACCATAATATTACTTAGTCACTTAGACAATCTTTGCAATTGACATGAGTGATGCATAATAATGTCTACTTGCATTACATTTTTTCATGTATTACTTCTAAACGCTCCCCGTCCCGAAAGAAGAATTCATATAATCCTCCCCCCCTATCCCCCCCCTCCCCGTTTCGTGCAACTAAGATATGGAGAACAACTAGAATCACATATTAAAATTATAAATATTTTTATGTTTTGCAATTTAAGTGGTAAAATAATATTTTCTTTTTGACATTTAACTATAGTAATATACATAAAATTATTTATAATTTAAATAATTTTTCCTAAATGCTCCCGACTGCGCTCCCACACTTCTATGACCATCCGCTTCCCCGCCCCCGCCCCCGCTGCCGTTCCCAATCCCGCTTCATGCAACTAAGGGTATTAGAGTACAGGAAAGTTGTTGTCATGATGTAAATCCTGGTGTTTTATTATACAATGGAAACAATTAGAATTCGACGCCATATACTTTTCGACTGATACTTAAGAGTTCCTAGATTTTATGTGACGATGTTTATATTCTTTCCTATCAGAAGCATAACCACTTAGAAATAGGTTGAAGTATCCATATCCGGACGTAATGGATGCAGATACATATCGGACATGTATCGAATTGATTCCCCGAATTCTCTGGACTATCCTCTATGACATTCAACTCTGTGTAGCTATGAAACATGGGTACTTCAAAAAGGTTGCTGTAGGAGTACCCTGCACGTGTATAGCTGCATGCGTACCCAGTACATGAATAATACTGTCTATTGTTGATTTCTTTGGGCTTGAATTATTATTTGGTAACGTGATGAGGAAGAGTGTTGCTCTCCCTTGTTTCTGTTAGTTGAACTAACTATTATCCCCCTGAGCTTACCCCTTAAGCAATTCAAAGTTTTAACATGGCTGGGTAGTTGGTGGTTTCTGTCTCTGTGCTGATAGACTATGATAATAACCTTATTAGTGCTCTCCCCGGGTTAAAGTTACCCCAATAGATTTTCCTTGCATTATCATAGACACCTTCTTTTTCTATCATGCTAACTTTCTTTATGTGGTTTTGCACCTACTCCTCGCAGATTACTCTGGTTGTCTTAGTATTTATTATGTCTACTCTTGCTGCTTTTTGCATGCTATTTTAGGAACCAGAAGCTCTAGTGGAGCTGCTTGATGATAAAAGTTCTACTCCACTTCCTATGTTATGCGTAGAAGATGGGGCAGTCATCTTACGCTTCTCCGAAATCTTTGGTAATTTTGAACCGATGAAGAAGAGAGAGAAGAAGGACAGGAAGTACACAATTTCTAGAGGTATATAGTTTTCGAGTTCTGTATAAGGGATAATCTTCCAGAATTGATGTTTCAATCCTTTCCATGGGAAGTTTAACACAGTGATTTGTACAGTGGCTTGGTAAATGCCTTTTATATAACTTTTTTGTAGCCTCCTTGGCTGCTTCCTGTCTCCATTTATTAAACTTGATTTACTTTTTATTTGCAATGTGTCAAAAGGATTTGGTGTTATCTCTGTTTGTATTTGCATGAGGAGAATTCCCTTTTTGATGTCTCTTGTGTTTTTTTTTCCTCCATTCCCCCAGAGAAATACAAGTCCATGGATACTTCAAACATTGTTGAAGAGGATGAAGAGGGATTCCTGAAGGGCTCTTGCCAAGGTTTTCCTATAATGAAACATGCACATGTAATTCGAGATGATGTTTCGGGAAGAATGGACTATGAATTACAATCAGAAAAATTTGGGTTTGTTCAAGGGGCTCCCATGTTTGCTCCACAGTTTGATGAGCAAAGGCAAGACTCTTATCTCCTGGCTGAACCAATGAAAGCGGATACAACAATAGACTTATCTGCAGAGTGGAACTCACCTTTATCACCTAAATTTTATCCTCTTGATCAGCTAAACTGGGAAGATAAAATAATTTGGAATGATTCTCCTACACAGAGTGACAATGCTGCAGAGAGTTATGAGACCGCTGGACCTGACTCTGAGGATCTGTTAAGTGTTCAACCAGAAGAGGGGCTGGAAAATAATCAGTCAGATTTGGAGATAGAATATGATGAGAAAGATCATGGTTCTTTTCTGCGTAGGTGCTCAGTTTTGGTGGAGCCCTTTGGCTCAAAAGATAGTTTGGGTTTGACAGACCAATCTTTCTCTGAAACCAGATATCATCCCCAACTTTTGAGGTTGGAGTCGCGGTTGGGACCTCCAAGCAACTTAGATGGCAGAGAAGATGTTACCAAAGAGAACCACCTAAGTGATGCCATAAAGCATTTTAGCAAACTCAACGTAGAAAACAGAGACATGATGGAAGGATCTTGGTTGGACAGAATAATTTGGGAATCACATCAATCCATTCCAAAACCAAAGCTAATCCTTGATCTTCAGGATGAACAGATGCTCTTTGAAGTTCTGGATAACAAGGAGGGTAAACACCTTCAACTTCATGCTGGGGCTATGTTTGTAACCCGCTCTGTGAAGTCCAGTGGTGGCGATTCTATAGAGCCAAATGGCCATGGAGGTCTATCTGGTGCTCGATTCAACATTTCAAATGACAAATTCTATTCCAATAGAAAAGTTTCTCAGCAGTTGAAATCACATTCTAAAAAGCGTGCTGCTCATGGTGTCAAAGTCTTGCATTCAATACCTGCACTTAAGCTGCAGACGATGAGACCGAAGTTAAGCAAGTAAGATCAAGTGCTTTATCTCTCTTGTAGTTATACTTGACACTTATATTGTTGGAAAATGTCAACATAATTTGGACGTTGCTCTTTTGTTGTATGTCACGTGGCTTAATATGTCTTTCAGCAAACCATTTCGAACCATTTCAGCAAATGTTTGGAGTTAAGTTAGCTTTGCGTACTCTAGACAGACAACTAACCACGTCTTAATGTTTTTCATCTTAGAATGTAGAAATATAAAATGCTCTGTGTAGTAAATAACTATTTCAAGACACTTATATCCATCGATACATTGTTGAATTAGTCATCAAGCATGCATAGGTTAGATATAAGCAGGCTTTTTCATCAAGTATATATTGGTTAGATGGCTTCCATGGTGGGGGGTGTAGGGATGGACCCGGGGGTTGGGGTGGACGATGGTGCCGGCCGGGGCAACCTTCTCCCCGGAACTAGAGTTTTGTTAGCAGCCTATAAACAACCGCAAATCAACGGAATAATTATACAATAATGAAGGGGAATTCTTGGTAAAACTTCTTGGTACTGACTGAACAATCTTTTATGTGTTGCACTGTAGCTACATAAGTGAATGCAATTTGAGTGATCTGTTGTTGTGACCGTCTTTTGTGTGCTTTGAAACTTGCAGGCCAAACCTTCCTTGCATGTGTGTGTGTGCGCACATTCGCGTGTGCTCACTGTATAAGAAAAAATTATGTTCTCACTGTATAAGCAAAAATTATATGGAGAGATCTGCTTTGAGCTGTTTGTCCATGTGCTTTCTTGTCTGCAGCTTGAAATATCATCTTTGTTGTCGCTTCTGTATGTGAGTGCTCTTCTAATCATGCAGAATAACTGTGATTCCGGACTGAATTGATGGATTCTTTGGGTTTTTTTTTGTTGTTGTCTTTCTCGTATTAGCATTTCATACTTAGGCATTGCTGTGGTTTCTAAGTTAAGCTCTGTGTTATCTATTTTTCCGGTTCTTATAAAAAGAGAGGTTATCTATGTTTCCAGAAAATTCTAACCAATTCTTTTTCAGCAAAGATATTGCGAATTTTCACCGGCCAAAAGCTTTATGGTATCCGCATGATAATGAGGTGGCACTCAAAGAACAAGGGAAACTACTTGCCCAAGGACCAATGAAAATCATATTGAAAAGCTTGGGTGGCAAAGGAAGTAAGCTTCACGTGGATGCTGAAGAGACCATTTCTTCTGTCAAAGCAAAAGCTTCAAAAAAGCTAGGTGCTTGCCTACCTTATGCATGCTATTTTTCTTCTTTTAATGCTTGCTCTTGTTGTTTGCATAATGTCTCGATAATTTCTCTCTTTGTTAGAGTTTCATTCACTATGCCATTATTGTTTTGGAATAACTGGTACCTTTTAAAGTTACTTTATTTTTCTTTATGCAGATTTTAAACCATTGGAACCGGTAAAAATATTTTATTCTGGACGAGAGCTTGAAGACTATAAATCCCTTACTGCTCAAAATGTTCGTCCGAACTCTTTGCTTCATCTTGTTCGTACAAAAGTACATTTGTTGCCCAGAGCGCAAAAGGTTCCTGGTGAGAATAAGTCTTTGCGACCTCCTGGAGCATTTAAGAAGAAATCTGATCTTTCTGTCAAAGACGGCCATGTCTTCCTTATGGAGTAAGTTTCTTCAAAAATTAGATCCAATATTCGTCTGTAGTTGGGGTTCCTTTCGGTTATAAATGAAGTTAATTGGCTATATCAATTTTTGTCAAATGGGTGTTCTGCTTATAGCCTCTTCTGATGGCTAGGTTATATTTTATGTTGTTCTTAACTTAATAGTTTCCTTAACGCTCTACATTTTCTTAATTAACATTGGGTTGCTTATTTGCATCCCATTTTGATTTGTTGACCTTTTATACTTGAAATCATTTTTTTATAAAGTATTTTTGTTAGTCGCCCTACTTTCACTCAATGATAGATTGCTTAAAATTGAATTATCTGTAGCATTTGAACAATTGAGGTAGATATAGGTTCCTTCATTGTTTGAATATATGACTTGTTGATTTCCTTCTCTTAAATTCTTTTCGGTCTAGATTTAAACCATGTTGCTTCATGTGCTATTATGTCTGTTCCTTTAGTTCTGTTTTTGCTTTCAGGTGGCCCAGGTTAAATTTTCTCTATTAGCTTAAAAAACTGGTCAGTTAATTCCACTTGCATGGTTTGTTTGTCTTGATGCACGCCATGTAGGTTCATGTGTTCGTATCTCTGTTGCTGTAGATCTTTTCTTGCGTACTGTAGTCATTATTGTTTTCTAAGTGGCAACAACCAAGTATATTAAATTATCAATAAGCAAGACAAAAAGGTACAAGAGAGAGGGGACTAGAATGGCTTGGGATGCTCTGTCCTGTTTTCCTGTCCCTGTCCTCTGTCCCGGTCTTTAATGTTCACCATGGGTCCATCTTCTAACTTCAAACTTTACCCTTTCACCCTCTGTCAAATTCTCTCCCCGCCGACAAATATCTCCAGTCGAAGAGTTGGGAAAATCAGAATGTTAGTCTACACCCCAACTTGTTTGCTCTCCCTGATCACTGAGTTTGTGATTTTCCTAAAACCTAACCGATAAGCAAATTTTTCCGGCCAAAAACCTAGAATCTGGCTCCTAATCCATACCTGTAATACTATTGACTCGAATTTTGACATCATTGATTGAGTAAAGAGGGTTTTTATGGGGAAAGGAGGGCTAGCCGAGGGTTGACTGTTTAATCAATAAGGTGGACGCGTGGTGGCGACCATTAAACACCGGGACAGAGGAGGGCAACAGGGAAATGGGACAAAGGATCCCAATCTGACTAGAATACGACCAAAGAAAAGTACAGAAAGGAAACAAGACTAAATAGAAGTCTAGCTACAAATCCCACACCCATCCATGATATCTAGAAGTATAAATCAACATTATCCCCTTAAGGAGGAGTAGAGATGGAAGCCCAAAAGGAAGAAATAACACGCTATCGGATAAAGATCCGATATTGTGGAACTTGTCCTCGAACGCCCTAGTATTCGCTGCAACCAAATAACCTAAAAGATTAAGTAAACACAAATCCACGAGGCTTTCATCTTCTTGTTACATCTAGATCCAAAACTCTTAGAATTGATCAATAGCAGTTGGGAACAAGAAGCCGGGGCACGCAACAAATATGCCCATTTGATGCAGCTGATGTCATAAAGATAACACGGAGGGCAATGCCAAATTAAATGGTCAAAATTCCTTTCTCCTACATGTGATGCATCATTGAGGATACATATTGCAATTTTACTTTCATTTTGGTAAGTATTTAGTGTCTCTTTTGAAAGATGTCATTAGTCATGACAGTGCTACGAGCCACACAAAAACCTGGACTGTTTCATAGCCATAAGCCGCACAACTTTCCAAATTTCTTTTGAAATGAGGAAAATGAATATAGTATTTATTACTTATTAGCAAAGATTTTATCAAAGAAAGATCAAATTCTCGATGAATGAAGAGACCATCCTAAATATCACTATCATAACGATGGAAGGAAATGTTATCAAGGTTAGCCAGTAAGGAAACTCTACTTCAACCAACTTACAGTTTTTGGGATTTCAAATGAAGATGAAATTCTTTGATATTGGAGTCAAATAAGGGAGTTCCATAAAAGGCATGGGAATATGAGGCGAGGGAAGTGAATGATACAAATGTGGTAAGAATATTCGGAAAGAGGAATCCCTAGTCCACACGTCCTCCCAAAATTATGCTCGCTCATCACTACCCCACATTTAAGGATAAGAATCTTGAAAATTGAGGGTAAATTTGGGAGTTATATTATCATGGAAACCAACAATTGCCCCTATTGACCACGAGAATCCCAACAATTAGATCGAACTCCATATTTTTTCTTAATAATGAAGTAATGAATTATCCTCAATGGGGAATTTGCATAACCACTTACCAATAGGGAATTATCCTTGTCACGATGTTTATGATGGGAAGATCTTTTTTACCATCGTTAGGATATCTTGTTGAGATTATTAGGCAAATCATTTGTCTCTATCTGTTTTGTTTCTGGGTTTATTGAAGAGTTTTTGTCTTAGATGCGAGTCGCAGGACTGAAGGGGAACTGCTGATTCTCAATAAGAAAGTAGGGCTGAAAATTAGAGACACCCACATACTTAAAAGCATTTCAATACGAGAGCAACTAAATCAAGCTCAATTACAACTCACTCTGATCAAATAGCACTCAGTTATAGGATTTCCAGTGGAAAGGTAGCTCTGCTTGCTTCTTTACCCTTGTCATTAGAGGGTATACCCTATGGGTTTTAGATGAAATTTGACACAGAACGTTTGCCACTTTTCATGACGGCCACTACCCTTAATGGAGACAAATGTCTGGGACCTCAAAGTAGAAATAAGCATTAGCATGATTTGAGCCTAAGACAATGAAGTAATAATTAGGAAGCCTCAATTTAGTGGCTCTAACTGTACCACTTGGTGCTGCATACTTTTATTTGAGTTATTTAGCAACATTTTAATTCGAAAACATGTTCAGTTGAAACAGGAAAAAAAAACTGGAACATGAAGGTAACAAAACAAACTACCCCGAGCTAAGGCTGTCTGAGCTGGATTTCATGTTTCTGGGTCTACACAAATCTGTCCACTGTCTTATTAATATTTGTCTAAGAGTGAATTTGAAATGAAAGGACTAGATTATCCATTCCTTCATCTTTTCCATTAATTTCTGTTTTGTCTACCAATAAAGGCCTATGACCGACTAGTTTCATTTTGAACTATTTCCTATCAACAAGCACCAAAGAACCAATGGCGGTGCTTAATAACTTATGTGGTGAAGTCTTTAAATAGGAGAGGTTTCTGCGTGCGTGGACAGTGACCTAATTGAGGAATAATTGCAAGTCTTTTTTGGTCCTTAATTTGGAAGCAAATGCAGATACCATGATTCGGTAGGACTGTCTGAGCAACCAAGGAGGATGGAGGTTCTTGGGCTAGTAAGATGACTATGGGTTCATGTGAGAGAGGTTGGATGTTGGTGAGGGAAAAATAGAGTTGAAGGGGTGAGAGAAAATACTCAGGCACTAGGGATGATCTAGGGCATACCTACTCTTGAGCTTGGGGGCTCAATTAGGCGTGTTGGTTTTACGTGATAATCTATTTGTATATAGTGGACTCTCTCTCTTCCATGGTTGTTGGCCATTTGGGCTGAACCACGTAAACTTGGTGTTCCTCTCTTTCACGTGTGCATGATTATTTATGTAGGTGCTTCTGTTACCTTGTGTGAAATTGTGGTGACAAGAACATCGTACATAAACTCACTCTATAATATCATGGCCCAAAAAATTGTAGTATGATTAACAACTAAACAATTTTGTTTAAAAAATAAGCTTTACAATCTTTATATCAATTCTAGAGTTTAGAAGTGATATTTTGCTTCATTTGGGTTTTTCATCACGCTTCTCATTGCTTAGTGTGTTTTTCTTTTTGATTTCAGACATTTTTCTCCTTACTGAAGTTTCACAGCAATTCTACGTTATAATCTATTATTGGTAGGTACTGTGAAGAAAGACCTCCACTCCTTGGAAATGTTGGTATGGGTGCAAGACTAAGTACTTACTATCAGAAATCTGCCCCAGGTGATCAAACTGGCACCTTGTTACGCAATGAAAGCAGCAGTTTGGGCAGTGTCCTCGTACTTGATCCTGCTGATAAATCTCCTTTCCTTGGAGATATAAAAGCTGGTTGTAGCCAATCATGTCTTGAAACTAACATGTATAGGGCTCCCATATTTGCGCACAAGGTGTCATCAACTGACTATCTGTTGGTTCGTTCTGCGAAGGGAAAGCTTTCTATAAGACGAATTGACAGGCTTGATGTTGTTGGACAACAGGTAAAATGGACTATTATGGGTCCAATATGCTGAAACTTGGTTGTTAACTATTTAAAAAATTAACCTGTCAGGGTAGCACCAGTGGTAAAGGTCCGTCATTTTGATAAGTGCACCCCGTCCTATCTGTTGCATGGGGCTTGGAGGCAGTGCAATAACGCACTACCCAAGGCCGGTTCTTGGGTTGAAGATAATAAACTATTCGAGGAGTTCAAAGAAAAGTTTCAATGGTCTTTCATGTATTCTATTGTTGCCCATAATGGCAACTCATGGTTTATGTTGTTGGTGCATATTAAGATCTTGATCTGCGAAGTATGGGGTGCCACTTGTTAGTTGTTATTACTATTTTATGCGCACATAAAATCTTTCATCCTTATGTTATGTACCCTGGTACATGCCATTTTGGTATTTTGGATGCAAGGCTGCATTAGTGTGATTTAAATGTGTTCTGCACTTGATTGGGTATATTTAAATTGTGTTACCGACACTGATTGGTTGGAGTTAGTTCATTAGTACCAGACAGTGGAAATCGATTTATAATCACAAAATTGCAATGTTTTATTTTAGCTTTGAGCAGTCCTAGCCAGAGACTCTCTCAAATGCTTTAAACTGGTTATAGCAGTTTTTATTGGTTTCCCCTGATGTTTATTATGGAGCCATGTGTGAGTAGTAGAAGCATCGTCATGAGGGACAGAGCTTTTTTGAAATGAAAAATGTACTTCTATCTGTGGTCGATAGAAATCTCTCTGTATGCAAACGTAGATTTTGCATATCTGGATAAAGGACATTTTGCATATAAGTGTATATCTGGATGTCAATTGAATTTTTGAATAATATAGGCAGATGCTGTACAATAGTACCACTCTTTTGTTTTGTCCTTGTTAATTTCAAGTTCAATCTTTGTACTTCTGATAACTGCTATGTCATTAAAATTCCAGAAGATGAGGCTCTGTATGGCTTCGTCTCGATAAATCTGTCTGATTTGATTTAGCTTGATTTCTTTGTAGGAGCCTCACTTGGAGGTAATGTCTCCAGGAACAAAAGGTGTCCAGACATATATAATGAATAGGCTTTTGCTCTACATGTATCGTGAATTTTCTGCTGTCGAAAAGCGTGGTTTGCTTCCTTGCATCCGCGCGGATGAGTTGTCTGCACAATTTCCTACCTTGTACGAAGGTTTCCTTCGGAAAAGGTTGAAGCATTGTGCAGATTTGCAGGTATTCAAGCTCTAGCATCAATTTGGCTATATGACCCAACTTATATTTATGTGGTGACACAAAGTTTTACCTTTAGCTTGTTCATGAGTGGTGTTTTTGTTCTCCAATGACATGGATGCTTATCGTGTGTATAAACATGTCAGAGGGGGGCAAACGGACAGCTATTTTGGGTTAAGAGGCGTAATTTTCGCATTCCTTTGGAGGAGGAACTCAGAAGAATGGTGACTCCCGAGAATGTGAGTTTTTCTATACGGCACTTGCATTTTGTTTTTTGTGAGTATATCAACCTTTACCAGAATTGATAGAACATTCTGCTTCTATCTTGCAAATTAGAAGCCTTCTGAGCAAAGAAATTTCAGTAATTTATGAGAGTGCATCCTGTTACCGAATAACAAGTTTTTCATTCCCCCTATTCAATGTCCTCGTCAGTATTTGGGTGATAGTGTCTTTGATGCTCCTTTTGCTAGGTCTGCGCCTATGAAAGCATGCAAGCTGGACTATACAGGCTCAAACGGTTAGGAATTACAAGGCTGACTCATCCTACAGGCCTCTCCTCTGCAATGAATCAGCTCCCTGATGAAGCCATTGCTTTAGCCGCCGCATCCCACATTGAGAGGGAACTGCTGATAACCCCATGGAACTTGAGTAGCAACTTTGTTGCCTGTACAAGTCAGGTAAGCTATTCCCATCTGAATCCAACTTTCTCATTGTCAGACTCTTACCTAGTCAATTTCTCCAAGGTACTCAAGTTCAAAACCAATGATCACCTTGGATCTGATTTTCGCTTCTAAGTATTATTAGTTTGGATTCACTTTAGAAGCTTTTGTGCTTTTGTCGAAATATATTAACTTGTCATGAATTTAAGCTGCCGAAATCTTTACCTTATGGTGATTAAAAAATTTGGAGTAACTATCAGGGGTGGAGGCAAAATTTTTTTTTGGGCGGGGGGAAAGGTGGGCGCACGTGCCACCCCTGATTGTAGAAAAACTTAAAAAAAAAAACACATAAAAAGGTTAAATAAAAAATATGTGAAGAAAAAGACAGCCTCATGCTCTGCTTTGGTGGTAAAGCATGCAAGTCTCCAAGGCCAGCCACTGGGTTCGACTCCCCTTGGTGCTGTTTGTTTGTTTTTTTTTTTTCCCCTTTCTGTTCTTTAAAACTCATCTCTCTCTCTAAATTTTTACATAGATCTTTCCCACTTGAAAAGCAACATGACTCATTTGGACGTTAAATTTTTATGTGACCCATTCGAACAAACATTTTTTATATATTCCAATATGATTCGATTGGCTAGGTATTTATGCTTATGCAATCTTTTGCACAAACATTGTAAAAATTATAATTTAGAGAATGACCTGTTTGAATCCAGAAAAATTAATATCATAATACTCTTGTATTTGCATACCATAAGAGAGGTTAAGCAACCATTTATTTCTTTTTCAAAAATAAAAAAAAAAGAAGCCTACGACAAAAAAGAAATACATAACATTACACTTAAAATTTGTCTTTATATTTTTCTGCACAACATTTAACTAGATTTTCATTGAATGGTGCCCACCCCCACGACCAAAATCCTGGCCCTGCCACTGTTACTATTTCAATTATTTGTGCATGTGCTTGAAATCCACCCAGAACAAGTGGATTAAATTGTTGAGTCAAGTTGCATCCTTGTCGAGCAAAAGAAAAAGAAAGAAGTGTAGGCACAGAAAACTAGAATTTATTTCGATGATGATGCCACCATGTATCTGGCATTGGTTCAAAAGTGCATTACACTCATGGAGCCATGTTGACTGTTCGGATGTCCTATGTCCCATAATGAATTGCACCAGCATTTGTGGTTCGACGGAAGAGCTCTAGAATAAACCGTGAATGAAGTTGGTGGGTCTAAATTAGTCCCCAGCTTTCTTGTTCTCTCCGTCTTTTTCATTTGTTTTTTCTTGGGTTCATGTTGCTCCAATGTATAATATCATCTGGCATCGTATTAAACCTGCATACTTACTGTCCTAGGTGTTAGAACTCTATAACTTGATTACCAGTTCCTGATGGGCGATCCAACCCAAGGAAAGCATCGCACGCAGCACCATGGTCTTGATTTTCCTTTCATTTTCCTTTTGCAGGACAAGGAAAATATTGAGCGTCTGGAAATTACTGGTGTTGGTGATCCATCTGGAAGGGGCCTAGGCTTCAGCTATGTCCGTACTGCTCCAAAGGCACCAGTATCAAATGCAATGGTGAAGAAGAAAGCAGCTATTAATCGTGGAGGGTCAACTGTAACAGGAACAGATGCTGATCTACGTAGATTAAGCATGGATGCTGCACGAGAGGTGCTCTGACTTACCCTTTTGTTTTGTTAAATGAGTATTGTTTTCAGCAAGTTTTACTTCAACCTGATCGTCTTTTTAAAACAAATGAGCTTTACATGAAAGGATCTTATGGCTTCTTAAACGAGATCAGCACCATGTGCTAGATTAGGTTTCCTTCTTGGCAGGACAAATGGGTACAACTTTAAGTAAATTTAGCTGAAAAGATAAGTTATTGATGTGTAACAAAGTTGTCTATCATCTTTTGCTGATGATATTGTGGCCAAACTGAGGGCAGGTGGAGCCTTTGTCGAGATAAAGGTTTTCATGGGCTCCAGTTGTTGGTGCAATAGCTTGGTTGTGTTTTCAGAATATGCATAGCTATCTGTGAGAGACCTTTTAGCAACATAATTATGCTAATGCTGCCTACAAGATAAGTACAATTATGAAACAGACCACAACTTTTGGACTCCCTGAGGCTCTTCAGATATCTAAATGAAGGTCCTTCAATAGGGACTGAGCTGTGATATACTTCTTGAATTTTATGGATTTGAGACTCCCTAAGGCTCTTCACTGTTTTGATCTCTAAAATCTGCTCTGAGACCTCATGAAATGACCCCTCAACATGTATTCAAGCTGCTGTTGACTATTGTTAACAGACAGGCCAAGAACCATTTGCTGAATCATCTCAGCAGTCGTTGGTTTCCACCTCGGCAACAAAGAATTCTCGGCCTCTTAATTTCAGAAGGGATCACCTACAATGAGCAAGAATGCCTGCAGAGAACATGTAACGCTTGGTTGGGGTTTGGTGAACCAACTAGTCACTCCTCTTGTTGATTGATAGGAAAGGCATAAGCTAGGGAGAAGACCATTCCAAACAATATGACAGTAATGCATATCATTTACCACCGTTTATTTCTAGTCCACAATGGACTTAAGTCTGAATTCTCATCCTCTCCCTGAAGTGTCAACTCTCAAATGGAGAGGACATAATTCTGAATGCAAATAATAAACAAGCTCATCCATCTATTCTATATATGAAGGGAGAGCACCTTTTGGTATGGACTCAAAATTGAGGTTGGCTCACACTTCTAATTCCATGATTACCCACAAATTAATTTCAAATGCATGTTGAGAGTTTGGGGATAGATGTGTCAATAGCATTCAAGTAACCAAACATCACCATCTATAACTGCTGATTCCACACCATTTTCTCTGTTAACTGCTTCAATTATTTAGTGGTTTTTTTTTGCCCTCACTTGCACTGTGTGGGCGTGTGCCCCACATGCTTGCCCATATAATGGCTGTCAACCTAATCGTCAAGAGCTAACTACGTAATGCCAAGAAGTTGTAAATTTTGGCAATAAGATTCATAATAAGAGTACTAATTTTGTTTTGCCTTAATGCTTTGTTGTATCTAGGTTCTACTCAAGTTCAATGTACCAGATGAACAAATTGCTAAGCAAACAAGATGGCATCGAATTGCTATGATTCGCAAGCTTTCAAGTGAGCAAGCTGCATCTGGCATCAAGGTTGATCCAACAACAATCAGCAAGTATGCACGTGGCCAGCGGATGTCTTTTCTGCAGCTTCAGCAACAGACCAGGGAGAAGTGTCAAGAAATTTGGGATCGACAAGTCCAAAGTCTTTCTGCTGTCGATGGTGATGAATTTGAGAGTGACTCAGAAGCAAATAGTGACCTGGACTCCTTTGCCGGGGACCTAGAAAATTTACTGGATGCAGAAGCATTTGAAGATGGGGATGAGGGTAACTACGAGTCTAGGCATGACAAAGTAGATGGTGTAAAGGGGCTTAAGATAAGGAGGCGACCATTGCAAGCTCAGGCAGAAGAAGAAATTGAGGATGAGGCAGCTGAAGCTGCAGAGCTATGCAGAATGCTTATGGATGGTATGTGGTTGATGGATCATTCAGCTTTTAACTAGTTTGAGAATTTATTGAGGCAAACTTCTAGTAATCAGAATGAAGGTGTGGCCAATATGAAGCGTATAGAATTTGTGTCCATTGCTGAATATATTTTCATTCAAGGGATGATATAGCGCTGACTTGTGAGCATAATAGAAAGGTAACACACACATACCAAAATGTAAAGTAGACTCCAGAGACAAGAAGTACTCCAAGAAGAGAAGAAAATTGAACTGGTACTAGACACAGTTCCCTACAACTACTAGGAAAAGAAACAAGGGAATCCCCTTGAAAGAAAAAAAAAAAAGGGGTTAGAAACCCAAAAAGGGGTCAGGACGTCAAGTAACAAAATTTCTCCCTAGTGCTAGTGTTCAAATTCCATCCGGAAAATTCTTGTACTTGTTTCCAACCGAAGTAATGTCCATTCCTTGCATTCCCATACATAAAATAGGGGTCTTGGACTTTAATTGCGAAAAGTAAGTGAACTGGATTTTATTTGTTCATTTTTGGTTTCGATAAGAAGAAACATTTAAATGCAAAAAAAAAAAAAAAGGGTATGTGGGGCACCAGCTAAGCAAACTTCAAGAGCCCTATCTTTCATTTATTGGGATATATTATTTACTGCAACATGCGGTATATTATTTACCCCAACTGTTGTTTTGCAGATGACGAGGCTGAGCGGAAGAAGAAGAAGAAGACAAGAACTGCAGGGGGTGAAGTGCGATTGACTCCAGGTTTACGTCAATTTGGGGTGGAAAACACAGAGCGAGTGAAGAAAACTAACACAGTGGTCAAGAAAATTGCTATTATGGCCCAACCTGATGAATCCTATGGTGCAAAAGACAATTTCATTCGAGAACCAAAGAAGGTAAGAAAAGTGCTCTTGCCTTATTTTTGAGTTATATTTGCAGCATGTTTTTGGTTGACATTCACACTTTGATGCAGATGTCCTATATAGCTCATGCACAATGTTATCTTTCGTTATTGAGGAATTGAGATGCTACTTCTTGGTTTCAGGACGAAAAGCTTCTTAGTAAAAAGAATTTGTCTGGAAAGGTAAAAGCAATGAAAAAGAATGACGTTGACCGCATGGGTTCACTTAACAAGAAAGTGAAAATTTTGGGAGATGGACTTAAGGTAATATGTGGAGAGATAATATGTACTGCAGTTTATTCCTCATTGAAACATGCAAATCTTTCTACTGTCAAGCCACTTGAACATCCAATGACGTCTCATTTCCTTTTCATTTTTATGTGTTGCTTAACACGCATGCATATACAGGTCTGCTCTTACGTTTCATACGATGCATTTTTGGTGCTGATCAAAGTCTACTTTTTAATTTTTATTCCCTTAATGTGCGGAATTGCATATTTAAGTGTGCTCACTTCTAAATACAGATTATCAAGGAAAAGAAATCTGCCAGAGAAAGTTTTGTCTGCGGAGCCTGTGGCCAAGTATGTAGCTTTAAGATGGATGAGTTTTTTGCTCTTTGTGATTGATTTTTAACAATGGTATCTTATCAGCTTGGGCACATGAGGACCAACAAGAATTGCCCCAAGTATGGAGAAGATTTAGAAACACAAGTTGAAGGTTCAGATCCGGAGAAGGCATCACTAAGAGCTAATTCTATGGATCACGCTGGTAAAACTGTGACAAAGAAGCTCATATCGAAAGGTGCAACAAAAATGGCCCTTGTGGAAGTTTCAGAGGATGACAAATCTAGTTCAAAGGCAAAAGTTCTAAAAGTCAAATGCGGGTCTAATGAGAAACTTCCTGATAAACAAACTCCTGCAGCCTCACAAAGTTCTGATAAACCAGTAATATCAGATGCAGAAACTGGGAACAACAAACCCATTGTCAAGGTTAAGAAAATAAAATTCGCCAACAAGTTGAAACCGGAAGAGGTCCAAGTTGAATCGCACAAACCCTCTATTGTGATAAAGCCTCCAGTAGAGACAGATAGAGAGCAGCCACGAAAGATCGTCATTAAACAACCGAAGGAGGTAATTAATCTGGACCAAAGCAGTCAAGAAGTTAGCCCTAGTCTTCAGAACAGGAAAATGAAGAAAATTATTGATTTGTCCACTTTTGAGAAGCATAGTGAGAATGAGAGCAAGCGTTCAGCTGAAGAGGCTGCCAGGAGAAAAATGAGAGAGGATAAACGGTGGTGGCAAGAGGAAGAGAAGCGGGGAATCGCAGAGAGAGAGAGAGAAGAGAGGGCCAAGAGACTGTATGAACAAAAGAGGATACTGGAAGAACAGGAAAGGTTAGCTGATATCAGAAGATTTGAAGAAGACATAAGAAGGGAGAGAGAGGAAGAAGAACGTCAAAAGGAAAAGAAGAAGAAAAAGAAGAAGAAAAGGCCCGAAATGGCTAGACATGATTATTTAGATGACCTCATGACGAGAGAAGATGACAGAACGCTCCCAGCAAGAGACCGGTCAGCAAAGAGGCGACCTGTAGTTGAGTTGGGGATATATGGTGCAGAGTATGCTCCGCCCACAAAACGCCGCCGGGGGGGAGAGGTAGTTGTATTTCATAGTACTAGTCCTTTTCTTCAAATTCTATGTCGGTTTCTTTGTATTACTTGCTTCTTTATTGCCAAGGGTCATTTGTTTCACGAATGACTTAGATGCTATACTTTTATAAATCTTAATCGCTTGGGTTGATCCTGTCACTCTCTTGCCCTGATTAGAGAAATGTTAGGTGGAAGGTCTATTTAGCTATTGGATCTGGTTTGATGTAAGTTTTCATGTGTATGATGAAAAAAAAGTATGCCCAGTGAGTACCCTTTAATAGGTGCCCAGGTGGGGTAGATTGAATACCCCTAACTGTTTGAAATAAAATTCGTTGAGCGGCTACCCTCAAAATTGAACCCTCAACGTAGATGTGGGTTAGGATCGGGGATAATAATTTTTTTAGCATCTGCCTTTTGGTGAATTGGTTTTTCTAAGCAGTTACTCGGAAGAGCTTAAGGCTATATTTGTTTGAGGATTTGGGTAAGAAAAAGGAAAATAAATGAGAAAGCTGATCTGTTAGATATTTTATCTTTTCTTGTTCTTTTTCCTTTTCTTTCCCAAATGCTTGATCCAAATACAGCTTGAAGCTTAGAGAGAGAATGGAGCCCAGACGTAGCACTTTTAATTTGTTAGCCATGGACTTTCCTTGTCTTTTCCCTTTCTCCATCAATGAACCTGTTTGGACTACAGAGAATTCAAAATCTTGTGTTGCATGTCCAAATTGGTTTCCACAATTGCTCTTTGGGTCAGAGACATCATTACGATGTGTACTTTTGAAGCATACCACAAGTTTTCAATTTTTAACGGTTGTTCTAATTGGATTACAGGTTGGTTTGGCAAACATCTTGGAGATCATTGTGGACACCCTGAAGGACAGGATTGAGGTGTCTTACCTTTTCTTAAAACCAGTGTCAAAGAAGGAAGCTCCCGATTACCTGAAGATCATAAAGCACCCTATGGATCTTTCGACAATCAAGGAGAAGGTGAGGAAGTTAGAGTATAAGAGCAGAGAGGAGTTCAGGCACGATGTATGGCAAATCACTTACAATGCTCATAAGTACAATGACGGGCGCAACCCAGGTATTCCTCCCCTTGCGGATCAGCTGCTAGAGCTATGTGATTACTTGTTAAATGAGCATGATCTGGGCTTAACAGAAGCGGAAGATGGTATTGAATATATGGACGGTTAGGGGAAGAACTTGTCACATTAGATTATTACATGGAAAGGGGTCCTCTGCAGTCCGGTTTTTCGGACTGACTGAATGATTGGGTTTATGAGTCCAAGCGGTTCATTTTGTCGGATCTAGATGATCCAAGCGGTTCATTGTGTGGATCAAAAAAAAAAAAAGAGGTTCATTTTGTGAGTCCCGATGCGCACATTTTTTCAGGGGAAAAAACAGTTTAATCCTATCTGATTGGATCGCACCTGTCTTGAAAAATTTTAGACGGCCTAAGGTTCTGACCGTCGGTTATGTGACATTTGATCATGCACTTACCGATATCCAATCAACTTGGGTTGTTGCGCGTGATCTAGTCAGACAACCCTATGTAATTGGGGGTTTGGATAATGAAAATGGGACCTGTGGTGGGCCCCACAGATGCCAATTGTTCGGTTTAAGTCCCAAAATTGGACTGGAGATGAGCCAAACGACTCAAACCCCTATTGTAGGGACACTTCAAGGTAAGAATGTCGTCAAATTAGAATGTTGCCAATCCAATTGCCCCGTATTGCTGGAGTGTATGCCTTCGTGGGATTTGAATTGAATAAGGTTGGATTTGGTTTTAGTTGGTTGTATGGAAATTTCCTTCCCTTGTAACCAAGAATTGGCGTCTGTACATGTGAACTAATCTGTAAAATATAGGCATCATGATATATTCGAGTTGATATAAAAGAGAGATAGTAGAGTTGGTCCCCTTTATGTGAAACACATTAACTTTTCAGTGCTGAAACCCTTGGTTTGGGCATGGCATTATAATGTTGTTTGAAGTACACAAGAGTGTCATTTTGGTGATAATTAGGCGTGGAAAAGAAATTGTTACAAGTGGTTCAAATACTTACCTGTTCATTCTTCTTTGGATCTTTTATAGAGTGATGTTAATGCGTGGGTAAGTTGGTATCAATCAATCACTCTATACTATATACAACTGTAGTTAGGCTCAAAAGCCTCCAAACCCTTCACCCTAAATTTTTGCAATTTGATTTTTCTTATTTGTAGAATTGATTTTGAGAGAGAGATTATTGGGTGTTCTTAAGGAACTCCCAAGGAATTATTGAATGGTTTTAGCTTATTTATTTTTTTACAATTGTGAATTAATTTAATTAACACTTTAAATTTTAATTCATCAAAGGAGATATAAGTCTTCACTGGAGTATCCGTTCAATGCACGGAAATGGAAAAAAAAATAAAATGAAAGTGAACCTTTTTTCTCTATTGTCCCGTGCATCGAACGGATACAACTTTAATTCGGAGGCTATTTGAAAGATTAAAATACTAGGAAAACCAGGATTCCCTCATGTGAGGGATTCTTATTATGCTGCAAGTGGAGCCCATCAAAATTTTATTTTGATGATCGTAGTTGTGCATCTTTAGGTCTCAATGTTCCGTCTAAAAATAAATATAGTTTGACATTAGTAGCCAGTAAGCAAAATTTTCCGAGTGGATGGTTCTATTCCTCTAATGACAAATGTGAGTGAACCACATTTACCGACGCCTACAATATTAAAATGAAAAAGACAATGTGTCTACATGCACTGGTTGGATCATTAAAATAAAAATGCGATGTATTTTATTTTGCATCACATAAGGAGATCATAATCTTACGATCCTAATCTTACAGTCCTATTTAAGTAAAGGGAAATGAACTTGGAGACAAGCTTTGTCAAATAATTGAAGTGGTTATTGCTGAAACATTAACTTAGAGAAATCCGCTAATCCCGGCTTTTCGTCTCCCTAAATCTGGAGAATTGCCCCTCAAATGCCAGACCTTATAATGACAAGGATTAATTTCTCCTCCACTTCAATCAAAAAGATTATTGACACCAATTGCATTTTAACACATGATATAAAGCCATAATGCTTAAATTTATGAAGTAGGAGTCCTGTTTAGACTTGTGGGCCCTTTTTGGGCTCACGATTAGAGTCTCATATTTTAAGAATTCATCGAAAATATCAACTCCTTCCAAAATTATGTTCACAAAAAAACCGATTTAATATGTTTTTGAAACACATTTGTAATTCAGTGTTCTGATCTTTATTTTCCAGCATAAATAAATGTATTCTGAAAATATATCAAGTGCTATCTAATGAATACTCCCTCCGTCCCATTTTTATTATCTATTATTTCTTTTTCACTTTTTTGTCTCTTACGTATATCTTTCAATCTATAATATTTTTCATGATTTTTACATCTTTGTATTATAAAACAAATTGAAATCTATCAAATAAGATCCATATTGCATATTTTTAGAGATTCACATTGAAAGATATAAGCGATTGAAAACTGCACGAACATAAAAAAAGGACAATGAAAATGGGACGGAGGGAGTATAATTTTGGGTTGTTTTGTCATTTTTGCTGTGTTCTAAAAATTGAACAATTCAGATCATCAAAATAGGAGCAGAAATGGTCCATAAATACACTCAGGGTGAGTTAACGCTATCGACTAAAGAATATTTTCGGTATTTAGTCCATATCATCGAAGTAGGAGCAAAAATGGTCCATAAATGCACTCTGGTTGAGTTCATGCTATTGACTAAATGATATCTTCTGTATCTAGTCATAACTCACTTTCCTTGTCTAAATGAACGAAATGGTATTTTAGTGGAAAATCCCTCTAAGGGAAGAACACCCACATACAGGTGAAAAAACTTGAACTTCTGATCTCCTAGTGAGATACAAGAATCTTGATCAACTGAACTAGAGCCAGTTAGTTGAGTGCAAATTAATTGGAGGGTACATGTAATTATGACATGTAACTTGCAATCAATTGCACTCTATTAACAATGGGCCTCCATATGCACCTATCCGTTCTATCAATGGGCACACGCAAAATGGGCACACGCAAAACCATTATCCGTTCTAAAAGGTTTCAAAGCTAATGGATCGCGTGCGGGCAGATTTCGGGTTACCATATGGGCCCGATTATGAAATGGATTAGAATTGAAGAATTAGAAAATAGAAAATTAGAGGCCCGTCCCTTTTTTAGGATCGGTTTAATCCCAATTCTAAATATTATTTCCGAACTTGTGTAGGCTTGGATATGTTATGTTAGGAACTTTTTGCCCTTTTTATTTCGGTAGTGTTTAGTTTGGAGTTTAGTTTAGTTTAGTTTTAGTGGTGGGTGGAAAGAGAAATAAAATAATGATTGAAGATATGGGGTAATGATTGGAGAGAAATAGAGATAGATGAGAAACTAATAATTGAAAAAATAGGATAATGATTGGAAACAAAATTAAAACTAAAACTAAAACTAAACCCTAAACCGAACAAAACCGAGGAAGTCTCTCAATCTCTCCATCATCAACAAATCTCCTCTCTTTCTCTCATCTCGATCTCACAACGGCACCAGGTTCCCGTTACAGAACAGATCGTCCGAGGGCGACATCGTGAGTTGAACTCTTCTTCTTCTCTCTCATTCTGAAGAAGTTGAACAAATCGTTCGGCGACGTAGACTTGCACACAGTTGAAAACGTATGGCCGCAATTGAAGGGGAGGAAAAAAAAATTGCCGTCGCCGGTGGCGGGTGTGTGCAGGTGAAATCAAGTGTCGATGACGGCGAGAGATCGATTTATATTGGAGAAGAACTTGCTGCACTCAGCTATGGACTTCGCTGAAGTGGACAGCGTCTGCGGTGTGACGATGTTAGGCGCCGGAGACGGGGTACTTGAAGGGGGAGTTCGTGGCGGGGAAGAGAAGGAGTTGCCGAAGATGTGCTATGCGAACTGTGTATGCGAAGGAGTTCTTTGTGCAATCTATCGATTCTGTTTCTGTATGCGGAAAGTCTCAACGTACAACAGACCGATCTTGGACTTGAGTCAGGACTATTTTGAGTATGGCATTTCCCTTTTTTAAGTTGGGAATAATATTTCAAGAGTAAGGCATTTCCCTTGCTCACGCCGATTTTGGAGAAGAACGGGAAAGGGACAAACATTTTCAATTTTGTAAATAAACTTTTGTATTTTCTGTAATTATTAAGTAGTAGTATATTTGATTTGATTTTTTTTTTGATTTTGTTTTTTTTCAATTTTTGTTCATGTGTCTTTTCTTTGAGAATTGTGTATTTTCCTACTACAACTATGTATTTTTTATTCGAATTGTGTATTTTCTATGAGAATTATTTATGAGAACCAGTTCACATAGTCCAGTTTTTATAACCAATTCACAAAGTTAGTTTTCTATGAAAAATGGCAGTTCTCATAGAACTAACTATGCGAATTGGCAATTCATATAGTCAGTTCTCATAACTCAGTTCACATAGCCAGTTCTCTATGAGAATTGAATATGAGATTTGACAGTTAAAAATTCAATTCTAAATCAATTTATTTCCTATGTGAACTATTACTTTTTTACTTTGATTAATTTTTTAAGATAAGATGGTGAGAACATTTATAATTATATTTGATTTTGATTACCTTTTTATTTTTGTTCATGTGTGTATTTTCTATGAGAATTGTGTATTTTTCTATGAGAACGACGTATTTTTTATAAGAACTGTGTATTGTCTATGAGAACTGTCTATTATAACAGTGTATTTTCTATGAGAACTATATATTTTTTTATGAAAAATGTGTATTTTAGTATGTGGTAAGATTATGTGAACTGAGTATTTTTTAGTTCACATAACCAATTCACATAGTTTAGTTCTCATAATCAGTTCACAAAACTAGTTTTCTTTGAGAACAGTCACTTCTCATAGCCAATTCTTATAGAGCTGACTATGAAAATTGACTGTTCTCATAGAACTGACTATGAGAATTGACAATTCACATAGTCAGTTCTCATAACTCAGTTCACATAGCCAATTCACATAGCCAATGGTATTTTTATCTGAAATAATATGATTCATGAATTGATTCTAAAAATATAGCTCTCATAGTCTCAGTTCTCATTGTTGTAGTTCAGAGGCATTTTTGTCCAAAATAATATGTTAACTCCGGTTATGTGAACTAGCGGGGATATTTTTGTCCAAAATAGTATGTTTACTGGCTAAGAGAATTGACAGTTCTCATAGCCAGTTCATGTAGCCAAGGGTATTTTTGTCCGAAAAAATATGGGTTAGGAGTTAATTCTAAAAATATAAGTTTTACTAAAAATGGTCATATACACAAAAAGTTAAAATGAATGGACAAAATAGTAAAAATACATGAAAAGTTACGAAAAAGGATTGAAATAAAGAAGGAATAATTTTTTCAGGACTAAATTAAGTGCAAATCTACTTTTTGGGGCTGCCTTAAAAATTCCCCATTAGAAAATTAGAAGCTAGCCTCGTTTTTTAGGTTCGATTTGATCCCAACCCTAAATATTTTTCCAAATCTTTGTAGGCTTGGATATGTTATGTTAGGACTTTTTGCCCTTTTTATTCTGCCTCTTGACTACATCTTGCCATCATCAACAATTCCCCCCCCCCCCCCTCATCTTGATCTCACAACCACCGCACCAGGTTCCCGTTCAAGAACAAATCGTCTGACAGTGACATCGTGAAGTTAAACTCTTCTTTTCTCTCATTCTGATGAAGTTGAATAAATCGTCCGGCAACGTAGACTTGCACACAGTTGAATAAAGCACTTGAACTATGGGGCTTCAAATTGATTTGCCAAGTCGAAGCGAGCTCAACTGCTGACGGAGTGCCAGAGAACCCCTCCACGGCGGTTAGGATCCAAGACGGCGGAGGAGTTGCTGCCATAACAGTCATCTCAATCGAAGCCGGTGCACAACATTTCTCTAAACTAGGAGATGATTTTAGTTTCGAACTCGATCTAAACTCACATGCATTCTGTCTCTCTCTCTCTCTAACAAATTTAGTACGAAGAATATGAAATGTTTTGGTTCATGAAATTAAGTGCTATGAATTTGGCGGGGGTTTGAATTTGGTGGGGGTTTTGGTTCGGTAAATGCAGATGAGAGGAGAAAAGTATAAAATTTGTATTGTTTTGTAATAATTTTGTGCTCCCATTCACATCCTCCACGACTCATCCATTCTCAATGAGATGGTTAGTACTTGTAGATGTGGATATACGGACACATCTATATAACTATATTTGAATATTTACAATTATATTTGATTTTGATAAATTTTTTTTGTTTTTGTTTGCGTGGGTATTTTCTATGAGAACTATGTATTTTCTATGAGAATTGTGTATTATTCATGAGAACTGCGTATTTTTCTATGAGAATTATCTATGAGAACTGTGTATTTTTTTATGAGAACTGTGTATTGTCCATGAAAGCTGTGTATTTTCTATGAGAACTATGTATTTTCTAATTCACATATCCTAGTTTTCATAGTCTGTTCACATAGCTTAGAGAACTGGAATTTCTCATAGAACTGGCTATGAGAATTGACAGTTTACATAGCCAGTTCTCATAGCTCAGTTTACATAGCCAAACTCTCTATGAGAATTGAGCAGTTCTCATAGAACTGATTATGAGAATTGACAATTCTCATAGCCAAGAGTATTTTTTTCCGAAATAATATGGGTCAGAAATTGATTCTAACAATATAAATTTTTTACTAAAAATGGATATGTAACAAAAATTAAAGACGAAAGGGCAAAAGTCAAGAGAAAGGACTGAAATAAAGAAGAAATATTTTTGTCAGGACTATTTGTTATCCGAACCTAAAAAATGGGGCCGACCTCTAAATTCCCCTTGAAGAATCTACCTTCTTTTTTGATTCCCAAACCCACGGGCCAGGCGTTAATTGTTGTAGGCTAACCCTAATTATGTCATGAAATGGTAAGCTCTACGATGGCTATGTTTTTTCCTTGTTATGGCCGTAGGTGAATCCATGCTAGATCTGTAATTTAGGTGTATTCATTTAGGACCCTGGTACAAGATGGATAAAGGGGGAGTGACCCCATGGGACATGTTGTGATTAGTGGTTGGGGAGGAAAGGACCTTGTTGAGAAAATCTTAGAATTCACTTAGGCATCGTTTGATAACAGTGAGAGATGAATGAGATTCGTAAGGATATAAGACTAGAATTTGAGATTGATAACGAGAAGAAATTGGTAATGAGATGAGATGAGTTTAGTAATGAAAAATGATATTGACACTCCAAATATTGATGCAGGCACTCCAAAATCAGTGTAATTTCAAAGCTACTTTCATTTATTTTTTGGAGTGCCAGTATCAATTTTTGGAGTGCCAATATCATTTTCTATAGTAATTTGCATGTTTGTTTTACACTGAATTAAAAGATATGATTGTTATTAACATGTTTGTTTTACATGAGATATACTTGGATTGATATTATACATTTTCATTTTTGCCCTGCAAAACTGAAGGATAACAACCGTATCCTCCTATTTCAAATATCTCATTTCGTACAGAACTAATATATGATATAATTGCTATCTTTCTTCTATTGTTTTTGTTGGTTTGGAAAAATGAAAATATAAAAATTAAATGTATTTTGAAATAGTAAAATCGTACTATTATGCAATGAAAAAAAACTATTTATATCACATAATTCCAAGTTTAAAAAAGGGCAAATTTTCGTAGTCGTCCCTCTAGTTTTACGGTTGTCTCAATTTTATCCCTCTAGTTTCAATTGTCTCAATTTCGTCTCTGTAGTTTATTTTACGTTCCAAATTGATAAAATCGTTAACCCCGTTAATGAAACTAACGGAAAAATATGATTAAAAAATTTAGTGCTTCAATTTTCAATTCGGTTGAACCGGTGCGAAAATCTTATTTTTTGGATCATTTTATCCTGGATAGTCATAATGAAGTTTTGGCTTTAAGGCCTTTCAACGAGCACCCGAAAACTCCTTATTTAGTTTCAGGACTCTCTTAGGGTGCTCATTGAAAGGCCTTAAAGCCAAAAATCAATTATGACCATTTAAGATAAAATGATCAGAAAAATAAGATTTTCGCACTAGTTCAAACAGATTAAAAATTGGAATGCTTAATTTTTAACTATAATTTTTAATATATAAACAGTGTAAAAAATTAAGTATTCCAATTTCAATCTGTTTGAATTAGTGCGAAGATCTTATTTTTCTGATCATTTTATCTTAAATGGTCATAATGGATTTTTGGCACTAAGGCTTTTCAATGAGTACCCTAAGAGAGCCCTGAAAGTAAATAAGGAGTCTTCGGGTGCTCGTTGAAAGGCTTTAGAGCCAAAAATTCATTACGACCATCTAGGATAAAATGATTAAAAAAATAAGATCTTCGCACCGGTTCAATCAGATTGAAAATTGGAGTACTTAATTTTTTAATCATATTTTTCCATTAGTTTCATTAACGGTGTTAACGATTTTACCAATTTGGAACGTAAAACAAATTACAGGGATGAAATTTAGACAATTGAAACGAGATGGATGAAATAGAGACAACCGTAAAATTAGAGGGACGACTACGAAATTTTCCCATAAATTACTTTGGATAGACGGAATGTATTTTAGAAACTAAAAACGTAAAGCAATGGTAGGATGACGAACATGAAGCATTCAACTCCTATTGAGCATAGACAGAGGAAGAAAAATGTGATTATGAGATGAGATTTTCTTGTCGTTAAACTGTAGTTGCTTTCAAGGCTCAGAATGGGGTAAAAAGTTTCAGTTTTTACATAGGCCTAGCCTTTTGTTTGTGGTGGTTAAAGTTAAGAATCCCTGTTTAGTTTTCAATAACTGTGAGCAATTAGAAAGCCATATGCCTTGCGAGGTTAGTCTTAATGATTAGGTCGTTGACGTCTCTATGGAGGGTTTGCCAGAGACTCTTCTTCTTTCTAGATGGAAGATGATTCCTCCTCCTTGTCTAGTTGTGAGTCTGCTCCTCCAATGCTGAGCATCATCAACTTAGCATTGTTGATTCTTCGTCAAATAAGATTGGAGACAGTTTGGAGGAGGTTGCTATAGGGCCTAGGAATTTGCAGCGTAAGAGGACCATGGCTGTCGGATCGTTTTTCCATCATCTCTTCTAAAACTAATTGGTTGTAGGAAGAGTTTCAATTAAGTCTTTTATGGCATTTGACATCACACCCATAAGTCTGTTTTTAGAGCTATCGTAGGGAGTAATATTGTGTAACCAAATCCATTAGGGCACTCTGGGACCAACAATCCCTCCTCATGATGATGCTTCCGCGACTCGAACCCACGACTCCCTAGCTCTTATACCACTTGTCAGACCGGCTCCTAAAACCAATTGATTGTAGGAAGAGTTTCAATTAAGTCTTTAATGGCATTTGACATCGCACCGATAAGTCTGTTTTTACAGCGGTCACAGGGAGTGGCATTGTGTAACCAAATCTATGGGGGCACTCTGGGCCCAACAATCATTCCCTCACGATAATGCTCCCGCGACTCGAACTCATGACTCCCTGGCTCTAATACCACTTGTCAGACCGCTTTTCTACCATCTCTCCTAAAACCAATTGGTTGTAGGAAGAGTTTCAATTAAGTCTTTTATGACATTCGACATCGCACTTCCAAGTCTATTTTTAGAGCGGTCGCAAAGAGTGACATTGTGTAACCAAATCCATGGGGGCACTCTGGGGCCAACAACGGCCATCTGGAGGAATTGATCAGAGGATTTCAGCCCTTTATCTACTTTGGGACCTGACATGCTAAAACAGAACACCAAGGCCAACCACAAAGGTAAATGCGATAGTGTCAAGTCTTTTCAAAACCTCACTCGGACTAAGCGTAAGCATGAAGGGTCAATGAGGATATGTCACGCCCTCGATTTTTAATATAAATAAATAAAGCTTTTTGGAAATAAAGTCTTCACATTACATAGATAATACCCCAAAAGAGTGTTCCAAGTTCCCAATAGTTCAATTTACAAATCCAACTTCAATGTTCAAAGAAATTACATCATTGGCACTCCGGCTCCAAACTTCTTAAGTACAATGTACGAATAAGTTTAGAGTTTACAAACATTTCAGTCAAAGGAGGTCAAGAAATTTTAGTTACAAATACATCTCTATCAAAAGAATGCCATTACAAAGATAACTAAGTAACTATTCAAGTTAGAATCCAAAAGATGATCTTTCAAATCCAAGAACACATTGTATGCAGCTACTGCCCTGCATTTAAACCTGAAAATGATGAAGGGTTAAGCTACACTAGCCCAATAGGAATATCTTCTACCAATTCTATATGCAAACATGAAGATAAGTGCAAAGAAGGAAATGGTATAATGAACACAACTGAATCCGAGATAGCGCAACAATTCACAACTCTTTTATGATAGCACTAAGGATACATTCTACGAAGTCAAGCAAATTCCCATGATGTCATGCGGGAATAGTACTTAGGATGCAACAAGTAGGTCGATCTTCATTACGTTTCAATCTTTTGTATGCCATAAACTCAAGTAAGCATATAGTTCAAGAAACAACAAGTAATACCGACATCCACTACACAACGATCTATCTCGCGTCACATTTGATTGTATTTTCATCCCCTGCGTTATAGCATAACACTCCTAGAGTTACTGTATTTTCACCCCCTGCGTTACAGTGAACTCTATCCACTTGGGTCACTGTACTGCCACCCATTGCATTATGAGACCCACTCGAGTCTTCGTATTATCACCCCTTGCATTATGGGACTCCCCTATTCCAACTCTCAACTCTCTCTCTCACACACACACACACACACACACACTATCAATCAATATGCAAGCAAACAACATTCCTTCGTTCACATTCTTACACTTATCATCATAATATATGATACAAACGTTGTAAATATGCCACATTTATCCACTACTTATGATCAATCACACGAGAGACATTTCACTACAGTTTTAATCAAGTAACCTTCTATTCTTTCTTTAATAATGAGAGTCCAATGAAATGAGAATGACTAAGGTTAACCAACGGAATTCAAATAACCATGCTTAAAATAAGTTAGGAGGTGTCCAAAAGGGGTTAGAAGCGATTGGGGTTCAAAACAATCAAGATATCACAAATTGGCTCAAAACTGTCCAGAGAGGGTGGGGATCAATCCTCATGCGGTGGGGGATCAATCACCAAACAACATAAAAAAATCCAGACAACAGGGGGATCGATCTTCCCTGCGCAAGGGGATTGATCCCTAGGCACTTCCAGCTACGATTTTTGTAGATTTTGACAGATTTTCAAGATACCAAGGGTGATGATTTAAGCTCAAATACTACACCAAATCAACATATTCACACATAGAAAAGGAGAAGAAGTTCCTACCTTAAACAAAGACCAAAACCCACACGATTCAAGCAGACCCTAGTGTGGGCAGCGTGCCCTTTTCCTCGACGAAAGGATTTCGTTCCCTTCCCTAAAGAAGTGCCCGTTCGATGGAGCGCTTAAGCTGGACGACAAGCGCTCGCGAAAATACAGAATCGCCACTTGGGTTTGAAGGTCTGACACCCAAGGAACTGTATTTCGAAGCACTTGCCACACTGTTTGATTTGAAAAAGTGAAGGAACCAGTCTGTCATAACCATATCTGGGTTCGGGAGCCAAGTTACGAGAGGAGAAGGGTTTTATGGCACCCCTCTCGCCCAATCCGGAGATCGGTCTCTACTTAGGCATTTGCGAAAGATGTTTGTTTGCGATTCTGTTTGATTAATCAACTCTTTAGCCATTTAGAGTGGGGGAACAGTTTAAAGGGATTAAAACTGTAACATGTTGCAAGATGTGAATGATAGCATGGATGAGCAGTTAGTATAGGATGAGAACAGACTGCTATGGGAGTTTAAACAAACTGGGAGGGGGGGGGGCCCTGTTTTGGAGTGACGTGCACAGGAAGAAATCAGCATGCACTGAACAAGTCACTGCATGCTGTTCACTCCTGCGCGTATAACTCTAAAACACATGCGCGCTAGTGAGCTTAAACCCACAGCTCTTATTCTCAAATCCTTTGGGCTTTAGAAGGACCAGTGCACACTCAGGACAAACCACGCAATTCATATAGCAGCATAATATACAGTTTAAAGGCTGAAAAAGCCCTACAAATTAATAAAACACCCCATAAATAGTGTGGGGACAAAATAATGGCCTAAGGCCGAGCTACCTGCGCAAGGCCACTCACTGGTTAGAAGCAGATTATCGAGTGATGGAGCTAGTCTGGAGCACGATGGTGTGCCCTGGCACGGGATGGTCGCGCCCTGGTGCAACTAGACCAGTGCTTGGTTTACACATTTTTGAGTTCTGAGACAGGTCCAGAATGATCCTAGGGGTACTCCAAAATAGCAGAAATGCAAATTAACTACAAACTAGCAGTTTCTAACAAATGAAAGCAGTAAACTGATTTTTTACATGCTTGCAGAGTGATCTATATGCAAAATATAATATAAAACAGCAAGACACCAATCCCCACGAGGACTGTCGCGCGACGAAGGGAGAGTGTCGCGCGCGTAACGGGGTCCATCGCACTCTGGTTCTCACCACAACGCTTTTGAAACCTTGCCAGCTTTAGGACCAGGGTTGGTATTGATTACCAGCCTTGGCCTTGCCAGCCCCCCTTAGGGATCAGAACAGAAAGTAGAACAAAGGTAAGCTATACCTTTGGTTGAGTTTGAAACGAATTTGAGCTTTGATGTGTTTGAGGCTTGATTGAGGTGTTTAAGTATTTTGAGGAATGTGGATTTGGAAGAAAAGCACTAGAGCTTGTGCTTAACCTTTCGATTTTTTTGAACCTTTCACCATTGGAACCTTTGGAAAAATGCTAACCCTTTTGAATGTATTTTTTTGGAACCATTTAATGGAAGAATAAAGGGGAATATATATAGGAGGAGATGGAGGTGAATCTGATTCGAAACAGCGGAGTTCAGGCAGTCCACGAGGTCTGGCTGAAGTTGCATTGGTGGCCAACTGTCCATCTCAAGAAAGGTTGGTGGCAGATTGGTTTGTCGCGTGACAGAGTCAGTCAGTCGCGCGATGGTGCACCCTGGCGCGCGATGGTTGCGCCCGAGCGCGATGGTCAAGCTTTGACTGTTGACCACCACTTGACAGTTTGACCGTCGCGCGAGGGTTTGGGAGTAGCGCGCGACAGTAGGGTTTTTGGCCTTTAGAAGTGGCTTAGTGTCAGGTTAGGTTCAAGGGTTTTTCAAATACTTAAAGCTCAAGCACTTAATATTCCCGGGGTGTTCCTTATCCGTTTCATCATCGGGGAATCAAAAACTGTAAGTAAACTAATTTGGAAGCCCAGATTGAGGTGTCTACACCTAGCTCCAAGAACTCCAAAATTGACCAATATCTTTCCTCTGAGCTCAAACCAACGAAACCCAAGTTCAAGAATGAGATTGCAAGGTGGAATAGAGGTGGATCTTGTGGGTGTTTGGTTGATTGGGTGAGGTATCAAATGAGAAAGGTAGAGAGAGATGATAGAGAGAAGAGAGAGAGCCGTGAGATGAGAGAGAGATGGATGAGATATTTTATCTCCTACACATACACACACACCCTTATATATATCAACACATGCAAATTAGATAAACACTCCCTCCACTAACAACTCCATCACTTTAAACCCCAAATCAAAAAATCCTCACACTTTTCACATTATTCTCAATTTCAGCATTTATATAACATTTCGATAATTAAAAATTTATACGGGTCTCTACAGGATAGTTGTGGTGACCCTCACATTTATCGTGTCCCTCAGCCTCGTGCTTTACATTGATTTATTTGTGTTTCTTGTTTTCTACCTTTTTGCAGGTATCATTGGTTATGTGGTCGGCGTAGAGGGTTTGTGTGTGGTGTTCTTTTTAGTTTTGTGGGGTGTTTTGATTAGCCTTGTTTGGTTGGTTGGTTTTGTTGGGTCCTTTTGTTTTTTTGTTGGGTTGTGTTGTTCTGTTTGTGGTATGCGGTATTTGTATAGGCTTATTTGGTTGTACTTTCTTTTGATATTAATGGGATGATATTGTTTGTCGAAAAAAGTTAGACCCATACAAAACAAAATATTTGGCATTTTTTGTGGGAATAAAAGAAGAACAAATAGCTTTGTGTCACGACCTCAATTCTAGAAACTTTGTCAAGTCATCGTGACCGACCGATGAGTCCAAACACTCATCCAGGCCTCTTTTTCATAATTAAATTTGGAGACAATGATTTAGGAAAAACATAACTTTTTTATTTCAAATACCCTTATTACAAAACCCAAGTCTTCTGAAAAGATAACATTTTTACAATATCTACACAAAAGTACAACAATCATGTCCCAGGGCAGCAACAACTCCATCTCTATTCTTCATTATCTGTGGGGAAAAAAAAAATCAATTTTCATAAGCCGGATGCTCGTGTGAGATACAAATACCAAAGTTGCACGTTCTATACCATGGAAACAATTCTTAACATAACTGCTTGTATAATCTGAAATAAATAATCTTATGATGTTCACCCAACAGCCTAGTCTTTCTACAGGGGAGCGACCCCTCTTGCTGTGTGAAATGATCAAGTCACTGGCCACTAGAACCCTATTCTTTCCATCCGTATAACTCCCTTCTGTGTTATAGTATCTTTTTTAAACGTCCCCCAAACTTGGGACAACTGTCTGGATGCATCAATAGGTCAACTTTTTTGTTTGACCGTTTTCATTTTCTAAGCTTAAATTTTACAGCGTCATCACCTTTGTCTGACGTGTTTCTAATCTTTAACATGAAAAATTTATCATATCTTTTTCCATGGCATATCTTGAACAAAATTGTAATATTTTCTCAACATAAAATCATGCCACTTTTATAGAGAAAAATCATCTAACTAAAGTATAAGTATCTCACATTGGAATCCTTTGTCTCATACTCTTGTTAACCTCTAGATGACGTGGTGGTAGCCTTAGCGACAGGAAATAGAGCACGGCAGTAACGCCCCCTCTTTTCTTCTTTTTCGTATGCTAATTGTTCCAATATTGACTTAGTATTTCTTTTCTTTTTCTTTTCCCTACCCGTACAGTATTAGTACTAATTCCTCTTGCACTTACTATTTTTGGCCCATGCCTTTAGAAGAGCACCCCTATTTATAGGCTTTCCAAATTAATCTTACCTTGACACATGGCTACCTAATTAGCCTAGCTTTGACACATGTATACCTAATTAATCTAATTTGGACACATGGATGCTTAGGTAACAATCTATAAGCATGAGATGGCATTCTCTTGTTTCTTAGAAAATAACAGAACTTTTAGCCTATTTTTAGGTATTTATCTGCTTTCTTTTTTTTTTTTCCCTTTTTCGGCACATTCCAATTCTTTATTCTAGGCCACAACATACTTATACCATATATATGTAGCAAATGACATTTGTAATCTTTTAAGTAATGCGTCTAATAATATATACTCCCTCCGTTCCATTTTCATTGTCCATTATTCCTTTTTTACTTTTTTGTCTCTTGCGCATATCTTTCAATCTATAATATTTTTCATGATTTTAACATCTTTGTATTATAGAACAAATTGAAATCTATCAAATAAGATCCATATTGCATATTTTTGGAGATTCACATTGAAAGATATAAGCGACTGAAAACTGCACGAACATCAAAAAAGGACAATGAAAATGGGACGGAGGGAGTATATATTTTACGCGTATAGCATGAAAATATTCTTAATTTTTTTATCCAAAAATAAAGTTAGATAATTTCAAGCACCGATTCCAACATTGTCTTCACTTTTCGTCAAGTCACATATGTATTTTGGGTCGGAGTGTTACAGCTTTGAGTCTTGGTAGCATTTGAAATTTTGCATGACATCAACAGAATATAGGATTTGGTCCTTTTTGGCTAATAAAATACTCCCTCCATCCCAAATTCTTTGTCCGGTCTGCAAAACAGGGTGTTAAAAATAATGCAATTTTTTCAAGAAAAAATTCAAACTTTTTTTCACAAATTAAAAATACTCATTGATATCTAGTAAGTTTTTGAAAAACTTTTGATTTTTTCTTGCAAAAATCGTATTATTTTTAACACTCCATTTTGCGGACCGGACAAAGAATTTGGGACGGAGGGAGTATGCTTTTAGCTTGTCAGGCATTAGTACGTTAAACACTCATATAACTGGGGGTAATTTGTCCATTATATTATTTAATTGAGGGTAACTTTGTCTTTTTGAATATACCCACTTAGGATTGGATTATGAATACCAAGTCCTAGGGTATTACGAATCCCCTCTATTGACCTCACCGCTAATGGATAGAAAGGAAAATGATACGGTAATATCTTTGGCAACAGTACATAAACACCCCCTCAACTATCATTTTTTTCCACGGAGACCCCCCTAACCTTCAAAAAGGCCCAAGGAGACCCTCTCAACTACTGGAAAAGAAAAAAAAAGTAAACTCCGTTAATGGAACGAATGAAATGACTTAGATACCCTTTTTATTATATACAGTGAGACGATTCACGCTATGCTCATACGATCGATCAGTGCTTTCTCTCTTCCCCTCCCATGGCAACTCTTTCTCTCTTCTTCTCCCACTCTTGACTTCAATCCCCAAAAAAACCCTATATCGAGGATCATGGCAACTGAAGAACTATAGTTTGAACGCTCTGCTCCTTCGATTGAACCCGAGTTTGAAGGTACGTGTTTTAATAGCAAAAACCCTAGATGTATTGACACTATGGCGCGATTGTTGATTTAAGTTGACATAGTATATGTTATATCTGTACGTTTGGTAATTTGTATGAGAATATTAGGGTTCTTGGAAGTAGTATCTTAATGTATATCCTAATTCTTTATGTTTTACCATGGAGGGTATATTTCTGAGGGACCCAAAAAAATGTATGTTGCTGGGAGTGTGACCCCATTTAAGATTGACCCTGACATGATGTCATACATTGATCTATAGGCTGTAGTGAAGGAATTAGAGTGTCCAGATGTTAGTGAGATGTACCAAAAGGGTCCAAATCAAACTATGGATGGTGGGTTGGTGGGTGTAACCTCTGACAAAACAATGTTAGCCATGTTTGAAATGCACAAGGATAACAACTCTGATGTGATTGATATTTATATCTATAACCCTATGATGGAGCATAACAAACCTAGTGGTGAAGAGGTATCTAGTTTGACTAAGGTTGTCACACCCCGCCTCGCAAACGGCACCCAAAATGGGCCCGAGTCGGCGCGACCACGTGGCATTCCACACGTAAAACCAAACCACCCCTCACGCAACTAAACAACAATATAGTTTTACAATACTTCTAAAAAAATTCTACACTTCAACACATCCACCAACGACTTATTTATAACTTATATAAATCAACTTCTTAATTCACTACCTACAACCCACTCGCTCATCCACATCATTCAACGCTAGCCCAAACACTTCTCAACACGATGACCGGAAGTGGACCCACTCTACGCAACCTGCTACCTGGCAGACCCAAAAGGAAAGCCAGAGTGTGTGAGATATAAAAATGCTTAACAAAATATAGCAACAACCGAATGAATAACAACAAGAATATATATTCCAAACATAACTAAAATACTCAAATGTATATAACAGATATAATCACCACATCCTCCAATTACAACACAATAGTAATATCCAACGGCTAAAAGACAATCTCAACTTGTCAACAGTTTATCGAGAAATTAAAAGTAACACCGGGCACATAGCCAATAATTTAAGGCATAAGCCTTTTGGCATTAAGCCAACCACCGGGCACGTAGCCAAGAACTTAAGGCATAAAAACCTTTTGGCATATAGCCAATCACCGGGCATACCGCCAATAACTTAAGGCATAAAAGCCTTTTGGCATATAGCCAATCATCGGGCACACAGCCAATAACTTAAGTCATAAAAGCCTTTTATCATATAGCTAATCATCGGGCACATAGCCAATAACTTAAGGCATAAAAGCCTTTTGGCATAAAGCCAATCACTGGGCACTAAGCCAACATTCAAGTTCAATTCAATATAGAACAACATCTATGAATTAAACATTCACCTTGTATCACAACTGAATCTCGTGTCCCACACATCATGCTCCCAACCAGGTGTGCCTCACACGCGAACATTTCTAACATATCAAAAGCTAAACAATAATAGCATGATATACACTTACCATCACAGCATTATCTCATTAAAGATAACCATATCGAAAACTTACTACGATTAGCAAGATATACACTCACCACCACAACAATATTTTATTGGGAAGAACCATATCAGACACACTCACTTAACTTCCTAACCATTAACCCATCACGAAACCAACTGCCACAATAGCCTAATTATCACTTAAGATTTCTCCTCTGATCTCAGCAACCATTTATGCTTCATTTAACCCACTTTCTCCATGCACTCCCTCATAGACCCCAACATCATCCACCCTGACATTTCAAACATCTAATTGTATCACGTCACTTGTCTTACCATCCTCTAGATGAATCCATTACTCCATCAGAATAAAAAATTCCAACACTATTCCATATCCCATTGTCAACTCCAAACCATCCCCGGATTCCGTTTCAGAAACCCAAACTCAGTTTTGTTGTAACGTGTCCCTTCAAAACAAGATTAGTCCACAACATATATGTCATTGATGACATGCGAATATGACAATATGCAAGATGTGTCATGATTTGACAGGCACGTTGCCTATTTCATCACAACACCACTGACACTCCAGTCGACTGGACTGACTCTGACATGAAGCCATAATACATGATCATGTTATCAAATCAAACAACAAATAAAGGTTATACCTGTCCCATTCTCTCAGAATGGTTTTCAAGATCACCTGCCATCTGCCTCAAGTCTACTTTATTTCATAAGAAGGAACCAAGATTCAAGTCTGAGCTTAAGAAGGCAAAAATCCCAAAAAACTAAGATCCTGTTCTGCTGATTTTCTAGGTTTGGACAGCAGCCACAACACCCATGAAATTCACCCAAAAACCCATCTTAACAATTCAAAACACACCCAAATCAGCATGCATACACCAAGCTAAGACATGAATTGAAGTTAGAGAAGTATGCAATCAAGAATAAGGAAGCAAGAATTAACAAAATCAAACCTTAATTCAAGATAAACGGCTTCAAATCCTAACTCCTCTTTCTCTCTTCTTCTCTGTCCGATTCTCTCTCTCTCTCAAAGTCTCAGCAGAAACAAGATAAGAATGGGGAGATATTTCTCCAAGGATATCTTGATAACACCAAGGAAAATAATCACATGCAAGTGAAATCACATTCCAACTTATGCTCCGACCAATGGCATTTAGTTAAATACCCACCAAATATGAGTAAACCCCCCAAAAACAATAATTCAATTAAAATATGAGTTTATGATGCTAAATATTCGGGACGGGTATTACAACTCTCCCCCTCTTAGAAAATTTCATCCCCGAAATTAGAGCCATCAGCGATAACCAAAACCAATAGGTTATCAAAACAATCCTTTCCCATGACCAATCCTAGCAACAACACCACGACGAACGAATAAACCACTGAACTGTACAACCTCACAACATCCTGATATATATAGCTTCTTCCAAAAGATAGTATATACACAAAACCATAAATCAGTTACTCGTTCAAATACACCATCGTAAAATCTCTCTCGCTTGGCTTCTCCTCCTAACCAAAACTTTTTTTTTACCATGCCCTTATGCACACAACACATATAATAAATAACTTACTTAAGATACACATCTCAAAACTTTCTTATTTCACATCAACCCTCGATGAAAACAATTACTTGAGTCTCATAGATACTAACTCAATACCGATTTGTCTTCTCTGAAAGAACCTGTGGCCCTCAACTCTCATCACGGTGCCAAATTTCTAAACCACCATGACCACCACATCAACACACATTCTCAATACATGATATTACCTTTTAGAAAAGTAATTTAAACCTCGTATTATCAACCAGCACATTATCGCTACTTGATTTACCAACAAACACCAATCTCAAAACAACATTATGTGTATATTATATAATCATACTCGACTAACCATTTTATCACTCAGGTACACCCAAACAATCACATCTATTCCACACAAATAACACCTCAAGAAATTTGTATATACTATTAGTATACAATCCAACCCAATGCATATTAATACGAATCGACAACCCACTTAAGAAACCACTAGTACCAGAACAATTTGCTATGGAGTAATTACCATCTGCTACTCCATGAGTTGAGTTATATCAATAACATGTTTCAACAATTCAAACCACCACCAACAACATAATGCTAAGTATTAAATACGGACACGTTAGTCACCTACTAACCCCTACTCGACAGACACAACACCATATAGTCCACTACCAAATCCCCAATCGACTCTCAACACAGCACGAAACCGTCATCTTTAAGTTTCTCAACTTCTGCCTTATTTGATCCTTTCAACTAAAATATGAGTGTAAGATACTAAATATCCGGGACGGGTATTACAACTCTCCCCCTCGTAGAAAATTCGTTCTCGAAATTAGAGCCACCAGCGACAACCAAAACCAATAGGTTATCACAACAATCCTATCCCATGACCAATCCTAGCAACAACACCACCACGAACGAATAAACCCCTGAATTGTACAACCTCACAACATCCTGATATATACAGCTTCTTCCGAAAGATAGCATATACAAAAAACACATAATTCAATTAAAATATGAGTTTAAGATACTAAATATCTGGGACAGGTATTACAACGGTTGGCCCTAGTGTGCAAATTGATGACTTACTAGACCTTCATGACTTTGATGACATAGTTGACCTGGATGACATAGCTAACCTTGATCAAGGTATAATACCAACTAGTCCATTTGAGGGTGATGATGATTCTGATAAAGATTGGGAAATTGGTGATGACACAGATGATGAAAGATGAAAGTGATGGTGACAGTGATGATGATGAGTTTAGTGGCTTTGCTGACTCATCTGAAGATGATGAGGAGGAGGTTGAACAAGGGCTTGCCGTTATGACTGTGAATGAGAAAGGAGAATTTAATGATAAGAGTGATGATGACCTAGGATGTTTATCAAATCCAGAGGATGAGGGTGGTAACATAAAGAAGCATAAGTTAGTTGAGTTTGACCAGGATAAAGATATGGAGAACCCTAGACTAGTGGAAGATATGTTTTCCCTAATGTGACTGCTTTCAGAACTTTCCTCAAAGAGTTCCACATTAGGGGAATGGTGTGAATACACCTACTTGAAGAATGAAAGTACAAGAGTCACTGTCATTTGCAAAGAGAAATGTGGTTTAGGTTACATGCATCACCAATGCTTGGTGAGAAGTCATTCCAGATTAAGAATATCAGAGCTGCCCATTGGTGTACCAAAAAATACATCAATAAGTATGCAACATCTAAGTGGATAACTGGTAAGTACATGGAGGTGTTAACAGGTGAACCAAATAAAAATGTGAAGACACTGAAAAATGATGTTAAGAGGGACTGGATGTTGGATATGTATAGGGCCAGGAGAGTTGCTCTACAAATAGACCAGGGGAGTCATGAGAAACAATACTTGAGAATAAGGGATTATTGTTAGATTTTGATCAACAAAAACCTAGGATCAATTGCACTTCTTAAGGTGGAAAGGATAAACTCAACTGTGTTTTTCCAAAAGATTGTTCATATGCTTTTATGCTCAGGTGAAGGGATTCCTTGTTGGTTGCAGACCTTTCATAGGTTTAGATGCATGCTTCCTTAAAGATTGTACCCTCTGTGTATTGCCATTGTTGAAGCAGAACTTAAAGACAGTTGGGGTTGGTTTTTAGAGCATTTGATGCAAGTAATAGAAAGACTTGAGGAGAGGGGATGGTGTTTCATGTCTGACAGGTAGAAGGTAACCATATTCATTATTCTTTGCCTTGTTTTATGTTGTAATTGTAGAAATTTATTATAATATTAATGGTATTTATTGTTCTTTCCTTAATTTATTGATTGTAGGGTTTAGTTGAATCATTCAAAAGACTCATGCCTAATGTGGAGTACATATTTTGTCTAAGGCATATATATGCCAATTTTGACAAGACCTACAAAGGGAAAGAGTACAAAGATTTGTTTTGGGGAACAACCTCTGCTTACATAGTTCCAGAGTTCAATAAACAAATGGCAGAGATGAAAAGGTTAGACAAAAGGCATATGAGTGGATGCAGAGGGAGGAAAAAGAGTTTGGGCTAGAGCCTACTACAGCCGTAAGTCCAAGGTTAATAGAATGGACAAGAATATGAGTGAGTGTTTTAATAGATGGATAAAGGAGGCAAGGGATAAGCTTGTACTGACTGTAATAGAGACAATAATGAGACAATTGATGGTAAGGTATGTGCAAAGACTTGAATTCAGTCAGAAGTTCAAGTGTAAGTTGTGTCCAAGTATTGGTAAGAAAGTTGAGAGGAAAAAGGTGAAAGCAAGAGGATTGTCAGTGATATACTCGCCGGGGGGGGGGGGGGGGGGGACAGTGTTTGAGGTAACTAGTACAGACAAAACATTTGTGGTTAATATTGGGGACCACTCCTACACTTGTAGAAAGTGGGATCTCAGTGGAATTCCTTGCAATCATGCATGTGCAGTCATCATAACTCACAAGGCCCTACCTGAAGATTATGTGAATTAGTGTTACACAACTAATGCATTTGTTAGGACTTACAGGTATAGGATCAATCCATTTGTTACACAGCTTATGGCCACAAACTGAATGTGATCCAATAATGCCTCCACCTTTAAGATCAACAATTGGGAGGCCAAAGATGGCTAGGAGAAAAGGAGAGGATGAGCCCAATAATCCTTACAAAGTTAGGAAGCATAGTACTACTATCATGTGCAGAAAATGTAGCCAATTTGGGCACAATGTGAGAACTTGTAAAACACAACAAGAGAGTTAGGTTAAACATAAGGGCAAATACTATGGGAAACAGAAGGCCAAGTTTGAAGGTGGTGTGCAACCAGTTGGTAAGCCAAAAGGTAGTGGAAGTGGGACTGTTGGTAGAGGAAGGGGAAGAGGAACTGGTAGAGGAAAGGGCAGGGGAACTAGGAGAGGAAGGGGTGGAGGTATTGAAAGTGGGAGTGCATCTACTGCAAGTGCAAGTGTGGCAACTGGTAAAAGAAAGGCAGTTGACTAACCACAGCAGAACAAGGTATAGTTGCTTGAGTATTTTGTTAATTGTGTACAATTTTAATTGACTATGATAATGCATATGACTTATGTACTAGTTGCTTGTGTATTTTGTTAGGCTTCCAAGAGATTGACAAAAATTGGTGAACGTTGGTTTTCCAATCAACAATCCAGTACCTCAGCATCAAAGTTTACACCAAGAGGTACAATGACTAGGAATGGCAGAGTTGTGACTACTATTTCCTCTCAAGCTTCATATGGTCCCACAAAATGACTTTTCTTGACTTGACTTGAGGTAGATAGCCTGACTTTTTGTAATGCCTTGTGAATGGGTATGCCTTGAATGGGTATGCCTTGTAATGGCATAAGGCTTATGACTTTATTTTTGTAAGATTTTGTGCAAGGCTTTTGACTTTATATTAGTAAGGGCCTATTAGTAATGCCCTTGTGTAAGGCTTATGATTGCAGCTTTTGTAATGCCTTTGTGTAAGACTTATGACTGTGTTTTGGTATGGCCAGTGACTGTTAGTAAACCATTCATGTTAACACAAACCACATGAGTGGGGAACACAAGTTTACCAAAACACAAAGCACATATTTCATTGCATTATGGTGATTACATTTTCCACAAGTTCATGGCAGGTACAACATTCCCCTATAGGTGTGTTTCCAATTAACTAACCAAACTACCAAAAGTATACCTATAACTACCATGCCCAGCACATTGCATTTCCACATCACTTCATTTTTCTTCTTCAATTCATTGTTAATTCTCCACAGCTTGTCCATTTTCTTATCTTCTTTTCCAGGTCCTTTTCCATAACTTTATTGAGCCTCTCCAGCTTCTTTTCCTTCTCTTGCAACTCTTTGATTTTTTCCTCCAAGTGTCTACCATAGTCTAGTCCTCTAGGGCAAATAGGAGGATCAACCCATACGAAAAATTTGCATGCATTCTTTTCCTACAAACCCATTAAAAAGAACAAATTAGGGCAAATAATGTAGAATATCATAAATTAGGGCTCAAAATTGGATTATTGTAGCCATTAACCAACCTCATAATTCACACACCCCAAGAATCTCCTTCCAGAGTTGTCATTTGTTTTGGAAGTCCTCAAGGGGGATTTTTCTCCACAACGACAGTAAGCATCAACGTAGTTCTGGGTTTGTTTGGAGCTATAGCTGTGGCTACGACTTTGGCAACTGTTGTTGCTACTGTTGACATCTTCCATGGCTGCCTACGGAGAGAGAGAGAGAGAGAGAGAGAGAGAGAGAGAGAGAGAGAGAGAGAGAGAGAGAGAG
>BPLS01000574.1:303420-322488 GCA_019656275.1 Rhododendron kiyosumense
GATCTAGAAATGGTGTGGGTCAAAGGGAGAGAGAGAGAGAGAGAGGGGTCTTAATGGGGAAGAAGATGTATATAGTATGGACAAAGGGCATTTTTGTCCAAAAAAGCCCAAATCACTGACAAGTGAGCTTCCAGCTAACAGTTCTAAGACGGAAGGGTGTCACCTGGGTAACGGAGAATAATTGAAGGGGTCTCCTTGGGCGTTTTTAAAGATTAGGGGTTCTCCGTGGAAAAAAATGATAGTTGAGGGGATATTTATGTACTTTCCAATATCTTTTTGCAATTATTATTTTTATTAAATTACTTTTTGTAAAGTAATTGTTAGTAACGTAGAGACTTGTTCACTGAGTATCAATACTTATGGTGCTACTGCATTTTGTGTCAGGTACCGAAAGAGAAGGCTTTGAATAGTACCCCCAACTAGACGACAATTACCAAGCTGAGGTTGTTCCAATTCAGGAGGAAGTGTTCGTCGAACCGTGTGCGTCGTACCATTAGATGCTCTGATTTATCTTTAGTATTAAATGATAAACTCTACATCTTTTGGAAGACTTAATTATGTTTATCTTTAATTTAGAATGCTTTAAAACTATGTTTAAAGATGTATTATTCCTTACATCATTTTTAAAGCTATTACATCATTTGAAAATGGTTTAATTAACTTTTCTCAAAATCAAAGGCGTCACATTTTCTCTTAATTTTTACAAGACATGGTTCAAATTTTTACACCACATCGTTTGTCTTGATAAGAGGAGCTAAAAAAGTATAAAATAAGATGAATGTATAACATAATGACTAAAGTTTAACATAGTTCATGCACGACAGTTAAAAAAGACTAAAAAAGATGGTCTAAAGATAAATATTTTCACACAATCTTTTTATTCATTGTCACTTTCTTTTTTGTGTTTTAGTCTTGTGAAATTAGTGAACTATCCTTATTGCTTGAGCAGCTTTTTCTATATGATAGACAATTTGATAATTTCACGTGAATAAAGACAAAAACAAAAGTGTCAATGATAAAAAGAAGAATATTGAAATTACTTCATATAGACTTTTATGGTTTTCCGATTACATCTATGGGCGCGGCTATTTGCAGCTCGTTAAAAATTTTCAATTATACTCGACAATTAGTTACCGAAATTGAGATACATTTTCAGTATCCAGTTATCGAAATATGATATTTTTTTCAACAACTATTTACCGAAAATGTATGTTTGGCAATTGTTTACCGAAAGTTGAATATATTTTCGACATATAGTTACCGAAACATAATCTTATTTTCAACAGTTATTTACCGAAATGTTATTTATGATTTTCAACAACCACTCACCGAAATATGTGGGCTATGGGAGAAAATAAAGGGTTGCGAATCGCCACGCCCACATCTATGTAGACCGGATGAAAAAATTTGATATGAGGGAAAAAAAAAAGTTCCAAAAAATTGGGAAAATTTAAAAAAACCCCCTTGAACTTTTAAAAACTTTACAAAAAAATATCTGAACTTACAATTTTGTTAACATTAAAGCCCCCGCCATCCAATTCCGTCAATTTGTAACGGATGGAGATAACGGAAGGCATTAACTTTTTTTTTTTAAATTTTACTTCAAAAAATTATTTTAACTCTTTTTTAATTAATAACTTTGCAATAAAGTTCTTTTTCTATTACTATTTATTAAAAATTACTTTAACCCTATTTTTTTTTACTTTGAAGTTTTACCTTCCCCCATTCTCTGTCTCTCTTTATTTTTTAGAAATTTGACCCCATACCACCAATCAATACCACAATCAACCGCCAAAGCTCCAGCTCAAATTTCAAAAAAACAAAATTACTTTTAACCTGCTTTTTTTTAACATTCCTTTTTTTACTTTTACTTTCAAAAATTTCTTTTAACTCTTTCTTTTTTTAGTATTAAATAAATATGAAATAAAGTTTTTTTTCTTACTATTTATCAATAATTACTTTAACCCTATTTTTTACTATTTAAAAAATAATGTTAACCGCTACCTTTTTACGTTAAAATTATACGTCTCTCTCTCTCTCTCTCTCTCTCTCTCTCTCTCTCTCTCTCTCAAAACTCTTTCTTTCTTCTCTACGTGATTTAGGATTTGAATTTCGGGAAAATCCGAAATTTCTCTTTCTAGTGGCGGCCCCAGGAATTCGTAGTAGGGTGTTTAGAAATTACCTTAATTCTAATAGCTAATCTATTAGCCAATAATATATTGTACAAAATCTCATATATTAGTATAAAATAGTGCGATTCAAAAACATAATCTTTATTCTTAAAAAAAAAAAAACTACGATGTGAAATGATAACTCAATAATTCATTTTTTTTTAAAGTTCTCGTATTGCATGGTAGATAGTATTTCAAGAATAGATGGAGTAAGATTTTATAGTTGTCATAGAAGAGTTCTTATATTTTGTGTCAATGTTTAACCGATGTATTATATTAATCTATTGAAATCCTTTTGAAAGAAATTTTAGCATGTAGGTTGGGGCTGACTTTTTCGAAAATATGATTCTTTATGATGACATTATGAGATTTTGGTTGTAGTCTTAAATTCGAAGACATATTATTCAAGTTAACTGGATTTTGCAATGTAGTTGAATATTTTTTAAGCTCTGTTCATAATTTTATAAGCTAACTTGAAAAAAAAAAGTGGAGTAGTTATTGTCATGAATGCGAAATTAACACATTTAAACTATCAACAAGAGGCATGGGGAGAGAATGCAGAGTATAATACGTACACAAATAGATTCTTCTTTTTCTTTTTTAATTTTTTTTCATTATGATTGTGAGCTTTATTTGAGGTAATTTGTTAGATATTCAAATATGAATTACCTGAATTGATGGGTTGTAATTGAATTGTGACCGAGTCTTTCAATTGGTTTTGAGTTGAGTGTTCAATTCTTTTTGTGCTAGGTGTTTAAAACTATTAGAATTGGATGTTCATTGATATTTGGGTCGAGTGTTCAAAGAAAGGCCAGGCCATAATTTTGGGGCCGGCTATTCGCAACCACGTATTTTCTCCCATAACCCACTATATTTCGGTAAGTGGTTGTTGAAAATCATAAATAACATTTCGGTAAATAGTTGTTGAAAATAAGATTATATTTCGGTAACTACATGTCGAAAATATATTCAATTTTCGGTAGACAACTGCCAAATATGCATTTTCGGTAAATAGCTGTTGAAAAAAATATCATATTTCGGTAATTGGATGCTGAAAATGTATCTCAATTTCGGTAACTAACTGTCGAGTCTAATTGAAAATTTTTAACGGACTATGGGAGAAAATACGTGACTGCGAATAGCGCCGCCCATAATTTTTAGGGTTATTTATTGAGAGACCCCTCAACGTTTACCCATTTTTTCTGGACACCCCCTCCACGAATTCTCGCTATGGCCAAACCCCCTCATTAATGTTTTCGTTTGGGAGGCCTAACGCCGTTGGACAGAATTGATGAAAAGACCATTTTACCCTCTCATATAGTCAATACTTTTTCTTTTTCTTCCCACACCCCATTCTCTTCACCACACCACACGCAGACAGCTTCTCTCTCTTCTACAAAAAATCTTCTCTGGCAATACCTAGAAATCACCACACAAAAAATCTCAAGAACGAAATTCTTAATTTGCATTTGAACGAAATTCGTAAGCGATGACGTACCAGTACAGTTCCAATTTTCCACGAACCCGATGGTATTGATTATTACCCCCACTTTCTCCTCTTCTCTTCTGTATTGGCCACAAATAATTGGAAAAACAAATCGAAACTCTTCCCCCACCGTTCTATGGTCTCTCTCTCTCTCTCTCTCTCTCTCTCTCTCTCTCTCTCTCTCTCCACGCGGGGATGTAGAGAAAACGGAGGCGGCGCCGGAGGGGGTGGTTTTCCTGAAGGGTGGCGACGCCTCTGGCGTCGGAGATGGAGAGGCGCCGGAGAAGGTGTTCTACAAACCCGTTTACAGATATTCGCCGGAGAAGATGACCGGAGTATGGCCTCACTGACAGGGCGCGACCATTGACCGGCGCATGCGGTCTCCTCCAGCCACCTCCGGCGACAATTTGAGTACCCCCGAGATCGTCTCGACGAGACGATTCTGATCTTGTGCTCCAATTTTCAATTCGAGCAACCTCACCCTCGGGCTTTGCAAAACAGTCTCTCCGCTGCCGTGTGCCGCCTGGCGATTGCCGCTACCTCTGAGCTCCTCCGGCGACGTGCTACCCATATTTGCGTTTGTCTCGACGAGACAAACACAACCCTGTGTTCAAAACCTCCGTTCAACCACTTTGCTTTGAGCTCTAAGTAAACTGCACTGATGCCTCCGCCCACTACGTTCGAACAACACGTGCGCCTTCCTTTGGTGACGAAACTCGGCCTCGTCACCACAACTAAGCTCGTCTCGGTGAGACACACAAGACCGATTTGTCAAAATTGAGTTTTGACACCTCAATTCGGACCACCAACACCAGCAATATTAATAAATTTCATGATAATGGTTTAGACTCCTATGGACTCATTAGGGGCAATATTAGAATATTTTATTATTTTAAAAATAATATTAGTAAAAAAATTAACAGAACTTGACGGAACTCTAACGAAAGGAGTGTATGGGACAAAAAAAGTTTAATGAGAGGGTCTCGCAGTAGCGAGAATACGTGGAGGGGTGTCTATGAAAAACGAATAAATATAGAGGAGTGTCTAGATAAAAAAACCCTAATTTTTACATGTATTCTAAGTAAATTTTTTTTCCCTTGGGTGTTCACGTGAGTCTGTGACCATCCAACATCACATACAGCCGTCTCTGCCCCTTTCGGTTGATTGATGGTATGTAGTCAAAATTAAAAAAAAAAGAGAGGGAGATAAAGGGAAATGTAAAATTTGAACATTTCAAAAAAAGAGGGGGGTTAAAATAGTTTTCATAAATAGTTAAAAAAATGGGGTGAAAGTAAGTTTTGAAAAATATTAAGAAAAAAAGAACTTTATTGCATATTTATTTATTACTAAAAAAATTAAAAAGTAATTTTTGTAAGTAAAAAAGTAAAAAATAAAATGAAGGTTGAGAAAAAGAGATTAAAAGTAATTTTGAAAATTTGAAATTGGAGTAGGATTTTGGCGGTTGGTTGTGGGGTTAATTGGTGGTGTGAGGTCGAATTTCTAGAATAAAAGGGAGAGAAAGAGAGCGCTAAGGGGGAATGTAAAATTTGAAAGTAAAAAAGATAAGTTATTTAAAAAAAATAACTTTGAAATATTTTTTGTAAATGATAAAAAATGAGATTAAAGTAATATTTGATAAATACTAAAGGAAAAAAAGAATTTTATTGCCTATTTATTTACTAATGAAAAAAAGAAAGAGTTAAAAGTAATTTTTGGAAGTAAAAGTAACAATATAGGAAGGTTACTGCAGTTCGTTAGCTCCATCCGTTACAAATTAACGGAATTGGACGGCGGGAGATTTATTGTTAACGGAATGAGGTGCCGTTCCGCTTTGTTTTTAAGCCTTTTTTTTTTCAAAAAGAAGGTAATTTTCAGCTCAAATATAATGAAAATGAAAAATAATTTTTAAATTTTTTGTTGCACCGTTTAAAAGATTTCAATGAGATCTATCAAATAAGATCCAATTTGCGTAAACACATAATTTTTGAGTTTGAAATTACTTTTCTTTTCTAATTTTTTTTTTTCAAGAAATCGGAACCCTGATAAGTTTAGGTGTCTTTTGTCATTAGTTAAAGTTCAGACGTTATTTTGTACAATTCCTGAACGTTCAGGGGTTTTTTTAAATTTTCCCCAAAAAACTATAGAAAGAAGTTAGGCCATTACTCCCTTCTTCCACGCTCACAATCACGACAACGGACTGTATTTCCCACACATACTACTCTCCACCTTTTCGCCATTTCCAAGATTCTTCTTGTTTCTACAAGGATATCTCTCTCTCTCTCTCTCTCTCTCTCTCTCTCTCTCTCTCTCTTTGTCTGGATCTCTGAAACAAATACTAGTTCGTTCCAAACTCTGCTGGTTGAGCTTCCACTGTAAGTTTCTTGGAATCTTTAATTCTTCTCTTTTTTTCTCTTGGTTTTGGACATTTTCCTTCGGAGATTTTGGGGTTTTTCATTATTTTCTCTATTTCTTTGTTTTTCTTCCCGCGTTTGGTTCGTTTCTTCTCGGACCTTGCTGGGTTTTTGCCCATGTGTTTGATTGGCCAGAAAAATAACTTCTAGGAACATTTTGTGATGCTTAGTTTCTTGGACCGGGTTCAAGCAGTGCAGGCAGAGGTATGTAAAGAAGGAAGGCTAAATACCCCAATTCAACCATTGTATGACATGTGATTTAGGTAGTCGTCATGTGGAGTTAATCAAACCACTATATTTGATGCTTTAATTTACTTTGTTTCATTGTTCTCTCGATTTTTCTCTCCTTTCCGTATTAGTAGTTTTTTTTTTTTGGGAAAAGTCTGCTCACTCTCCCCTTCTTACAACCAAATTTACAACCGATTTGTCGCAAGAAATTTTGATTCTTGTACTTTCCTAGTGTATGATTTTCCATCCGTATTCTGAAAACTAAGAATTGCTTCACTTCTATTTGGGTCTTTTTCTCTTAATTGTGAGCTCTCTTACTAGGGTTTTTTTGCTCATCCTGTGTTGTACACTATTTTCTTTTCTAGTTTCACATTCTTTTTGATTGCTAATAATCCATGGCTACTATTTGAAAGTTTCTTTTCTTGTTTAACTTTTCTTTGTTTATGGGTGCTATCCTTCATAAATCCTCCAACCAAGTTCAGGGTTGGACTACATTTATACTGATATCTGTAGAATGGGGTGCTACTCCAAATTTATTCACAACCCTGGAATTCTAATGCTTCTTTTAACCACCTACTAATTCATTATTTGATGCTTTTATTCATCTTTGATCTTACTTAACAGCATTCATAGATACCAATGGCTGTTTTTTCCCTACTTTTGCAGGTAACTAGGATACATATTGCACAGAAGTAGAGCGCCATGTGGTGGTTGGGTCTTTCAATTAACGTGCTTCGGAAAGCTGTCTCACTGAATTTGTATTGCAGGGTTATCTTATAAATTCCTACCCTTCCTTTTAACCCTACTTTTTGGTGACTCTAATTTTCGCAATTCCATGGCATCCAATACTTTTGTTTCAATCCTTGCTATATCCATAGGCTTAGTTGAGAGAGATTAAAGGCCAAAACAACTTATAACTACCCAATCTCTTATTTTAGGTTCTGTTCCCCTCGATTATCGCATTTCTCATAATCTCATTTCCATTTGAATTGATATCTCTACTTTTCCTCTATTGTGCGAGTATATCTTGTCCTTCGATCTGAGTTGTAATAGAGGTAGAAGTTATGGTGTGCCAAGCAGCGAGCCAAACGAGATTCCGGGCATTAAAACATGAGAGTGGGATTGCAGGGAGACCTACTATTATAGTTAGAGTGATAGCATGCTTTCAACCTTTGCAAGACTGCCAGGTGAGTCCAACACTAATTTGCCAACCTTTTATTCCATCACTGTTTCAAGTTCTTGATTCATTGCTTAGCTGCTTATTGATAATGCATAACAATGCCATGTTTGTGTTGGCTTTTTTTTTTTTTTTTTCTCTTCCAGGCTGAGTATTTCCGCGCTTTGCTTAAACCTGTCACGTAGATTTACGTTTCCATCAACAAGTCGAGAATTTTCGTTTTGATTTTTCTCCCCTTCCTCATTCCAGAAGGGATTGGATATTACGAATATAACTATATCTATATTCTGGTACGTAGCTTGTTTCGTTGCTGGTAATTGCAGCTTAATCTATTGTGTTTTTTTCTTTTAAATAAAGAATTTTAAGCTATAGAATGTCTTTCTTCATGTCAAGGTTACTTTCTTTGGCTGGATGGTTAAGCCAGAAGACTGTTGGTTCTTTCAGCGGCATTCTGCTCGTCCTTTGCTCAACTTAAATTGCACGAGCACGCCATTACACCAAGGGCAACAAAACGGTTCTCCGTTTTCCTCTTCCACATTTTCCCCTGATGTGGCTTTTCCAGGATTCAGAGTTCCTAGTTCACGTGGTCCGGCCGAAACAAATGGAGCTCATGGGTTGATTCAGTTTTTGCCTCCTCACTTGGATGTCAAAGAAGGACCATCTGCCTTGTATTATGGACATGGGGTTAAGGCAACACAAAATGCTTTATCCGAGTCCAAACAGAAAAGGTTTGTCATTTTCGATCAATCTGGGAATCAAACAAGATTGTTTTTCAGTCCACTTTGCTCTCCTGGTCAAAATCCGATTGTCACACCAAGAAAATCTGTCGGTGCTTGTGATTTGGGTAACGAAGGAACAACAGTTAATATGGAGCAAAATTTTCCAATCAAGGCCACTGTGCAAGAAAAATCTGTAGAGGATGGAGCAATTGGGGGGAGAAGTGAGATGCACGAAGACACTGATGAAATCAATGCCTTACTTTACTCGGACGACTATGATGGCTGTGATAGTGAAGAAGAAGATGAAGTTACTAGCACTGATCGTTCTCCTTTTGTGATTAAAGGGTGTTACAAGAAGCGCAAACATGAGGAGGAAATAACAGCAGAATTGGCTAATCCAGAAAGGCCAATGAAAAAGCAGAGACTGATTGATGGTGGGTACACGAAATCGTTTGCAAAACCGGGGGCTGAATCAAGTTGTGCCAAAGGCAGGAATCAAGGAAGGGATTCGGATTCCATTTTAGGCAACAAGCAGTCGAGGAAAGATAAGATTCGAGACACGTTGAAAATTCTTGAAAGCCTAATTCCAGTTGTGAAGAGCAAAGATCCCTTGGTGGTCATTGATGAAGCTATTAGTTACTTGAAGTATTTGAAGCTCAAGGCCAAAGCGTCAGGAGTTAGCTAGCGTCCCTTTCCGCAGTAATACGTGGGTTGGAAAGGAGGGAAAAAAGGTTAGTAGACCCATAAAGTCCTTAACCTGAAATGAGGTTATGGTTTCGAAAACCCTATGGTGGCTATTGATTAAGCTTTATCACTAGCCCTTCTGCTCTTTTCCTCTATACAGCTGGTTTTTTAATGCCCCTGAAATCCTCTGTACCGAAATTTGTCTGTACAAGTGTTTCGAACGTTTTCAACCATTGGATTACGTGAGAATATTGAGAGATGGAAAGATTCTCAAATGATTCAATGCCGAAAATCCACCGGAACACCGGTACTGACAAATTTCCAGACAGTGGTTTTCAACCCTTTATAATGGACCAACAAAGGCAAGGCTAAATGGGATGAACTTTGGACTTTTTCTCTCATGGGTGATGGAAATTGGGAGATAATTGTTGACAAGAAATGATTATGCTTAAGCTTTTCATGGGGACTTTTAAAGTCAGATTTGAAGGCATGCTCATGTTGGTGGTGGGATGTGCTGTAAATGAGGACCCTTTTTGCCAAAACTTTGAGAACCCCTATGGATTGAGTGCACGCGGATTAGGTAATTTTGGGTCCTACCCTCCACCACTCTTTGCTTTCTTGATTTTATGCTTTCTTCACTTAATATCCACCCTCTCCATCATAAGAGTCTTTTGAGGGTCCCAGCCATAATCAAATCTTGTCTTGAAAAGGTTGATCTGTTTCCATGTGATCTTTGGTGGTTGTACAGTGGAATTATGGGCACAGGTGTTTCTTTCTTTTTTGATAACTCAGTGTCTGGGCGTGTTTCTTTCTTTATTAGGCTGTGTGTTGTGTTTTGATATTGGATTGGGTATGGATGGACTGAATGTAATTTTATGTTTTTTCTTGGATTCGGCTGTTTGTTAGTTGTCCTTTCCTCTGTATGCATGTTTTGTGTCCTTGTTGGCAAGAGAAATCCATGTAATATATTGACTTTTCTTAATGAACAGCTGAGTATTTTGATTTCAATCAAGGGTATTGGTGGGGGGACCTAATTTTTTTTGATAGGCAGGTGGGGGGACCTAATTGATCAAATTCTTCTTGTGGGGGTCCTCAAACCTCATCTAATAATTTATGTGGACGTTTGGAACCAATTGGTCCTTGGGTAAAGATAAGGTCCCTTCTAGGGACTTGATCATCTGTCAGGACCTTTTGTGAGTCTTTGCCGGATCCTGTTTTGAGTCATTTATCTTTAAAGCTTGTTGAGAACAAAATTAATGTTGATCGGATATAGATAGCTATGGATTTGGGAATCAATATTATTTTTGGCATAATTGATGTTCTTGGCAAGCTAAAAAATGGCGCTTTAATTTCTAAAAGCGGGCCTGGAAAAAGGCTCATAAAAGACGAGTGTCCGGAGAGAATTCCAACCCTACCAAAAATATGAATGGCGGTTTCAATTCCTTTTGGTTTTTCCGTACCAATTAGGGTTTAATAGGTTTTATGGTACGTTTGTAGTTGTGTCGTTGAACTTTATGACATTAGTTGACTTGCTCGTATGATAAATATGACTGATAAGTACTTTTCAGATTGATAAGATAAAAATTAGCGGTTTAGGGATGGAATAATAAGTTGGTGTTATCAAGCGGTTAGGGGGCGATTTGCCTAGAATAGCGTTCTAGAGTTCTCGAAGCTGGATCTCTGCATTTCTGTTGGATCTCTCGACCGATTCTCCTTGTGATCTTCCTTCTCTACTTCTGGTTTGTTTTCCACGTTCCTTTTGCTTGCTTGCATGCCTCAGAATTGTGATTTTCGTGCCGTCAGTTTTGGTGCGAAAACCTAATTCATCGAGTCCTGCTTACGGTTTGAATGTGCTCAATTCTACTAGTCAGGCTCGGCCCTGAGATTTCCAAGGCCCTAGGCAGGATTTGAAAATGAGGCTTCTCATTTTTTATATAATTATTAGTTGTGCAATATATTAAACATTGCAGCCTAGTAGTTCGGTGGTGAAGTAATACTTCCGTTTTTTGCTACCCGGAGATCCCGAGTTCAGGGGTGAAGTAATACTTCCGTTTTCAAAATGTTTTTTTTCTACAGATTTACAAAACTTAAAGACAAAAGATTGAAATGCGCCTGGGATCAAACACACAACCTTGCGCTCCATGCACTCACGCCTTGCCAATACACTACATTAGCTTTGTTTTAAAATGGTACATTGGTACAAATACATAATATTTAATACTCCCTCCGTCCCAAATTCATTGTCCTTTTTTGATATTCGTGCAGTTTTCAATCGCTTATATCTTTCAATGTGAATCTCCAAAAATATGCAATATGGATCTTATTTGATAGATTTCAATTTGTTCTATAATACAAAGATGTCAAAATCATGAAAAATATTATAGATTGAAAGATATAAGCAAGAGACAAAAAAGTGAAAAAGGAATAATGGACAATGAAAATGGGACGGAGGGAGTATATTTCACCTATTTGGGGCCCCAATTTTGGGCCCAAAACCGGCTCTAGGCGGTCGCCTGATGGGCTTATGCCCAGGACCAGCCCTGCTACTAGTTCTAGCTCTAAGGTAGTTGTGTCTGGCTCTGTGATTGGGAATTCTGGTGCTAGGCCTGGTTCTATTCCAAGCTCTAACTCTGGTGCACGTAGTGTTCCTGCTGGATCTAACGATGAATTCTAATTCTGTTGTTTCACTGGTTGATGATCTTCGTAACGGTAACACTTTGCTGAGTATAATTTGGGAGTTAGTAAGGGCTTGTTTGATAACCTAAATTCAGCACTTAATACTGAATCAATTAAGTAATAAGTGATTCAGTAGGTTTGATAACCACATTTCATATTGCTTAACAAATTAAGTACCAATTAAAATATAAGCCAAAAAGTTGAAAAAAATTAAGTAGCTTTGAGCTACTTAATTCTGGTTGAATTTTTGTGTACTTACATTCAACCGTCATACCACCACCACAACCACTTCCACCAACATCTCCACCACTCCACCACCACCACTCCACCACCACTCCACCACCACCACCTCCACTACCACCACCACCTCCACTACCACCACTCCTCCTCCACCACATCACCACCACCACCACTCCCTCCACTACCACCACATCACCACCGCCAACTCCACCACCACACTTCCTCCACTACCACCACCAGCTCCACCACCATCACCACCACATCACCACCACTCCACCATCACCACAACTCCACCACAACCACCATCACTACACCACCACCACCACCGCTCCTAGCACCACCTCCACCACCATCATCACAACCGTCACCACCACTGCCACTCCACCACCACCACCACCACCAGCTCCACCACTCCACCATCACCACCACCACATCATCACCACCAGCTCTACCACTCCACCATCACCACAACTCTACCATAACCACCACCACTACCATCACTACACTACCACCACCATCGCTCCTACCACCACCTCCACCACTCCACCACCATCATCACAACCATCACCACCACCGACATTCCACCACCACTACCATCACTACACCACCACCACTTCCTTCACTATCACCACCACCACCACCACTACCATTCCTACACCACCACCACCACTTTCACCACTCCACCACCATCATCACAACCATCACCACCACCACCACCGCCACTCCACCACCACTACCATCACTACACCACCACCACCACTATCAGCACTCCTACTACCTCCACCACCACTCCACCACTATTACCAAAAGTATATTGTGACCGTTAGTAAATTAAGAGAGAATTGGAACAAAATTAATTTATCATTTTTTTAATTCAGTACTTAATATATTTATTAAACAGCTTTTCAGCTTAAAAATTTCAGCATTCAATTTTCCGTACTTAATTTTTCAGCTTTCAGTTTTATCAAACAGCCCCTAAGTCTGTAACTGTTGAACCATTGAAAGAGCTTTCTACTTCTCCTTGGAAGGACTGTCTGGTTGATTCCATGGAGTAGCCCTGGAGCCGAAATTGTCGGAAAGTACTTCGGCATTTCCATAGAGTTGCATATGTTCTAGTGTACACAAACTTTGGTTTAAGAACATCCGAAGTGGAATAAGCAAAAGAGAATAATCAAAACTTGGCACATCAAATTTTGATTTTTCCTAGTTATAATGAAATAGTTACATCGTGATCATAGCCTAATTAATTAAATAACCTCAAACTTGTATTTCGGATGTGATTGTATTCAATTTTTCTATGATGCCCCCATTTAATATGGACCTTTAGATAAGATTTTAGGCTAATCTCAGCTATTGGATCAAAACTACCCCCAAAAAGTAAGGTGGTTTTGTGTTTTTTGAGGCAAAAAACGTCATTATACTTATCATGAACACTGGCTTTTCTTATCATATCTTATGCTGACACTAACCACAAAATGTTGTATACTTACCACAACTAGAAGCTACGCTTCAACGTGTTTAGGCCTTTCTCTCTCTAACCGGTTCTCCAGGTAGCATGTTTTTACATTTTTGGTAGGATTTTTTTTTAAATATTGAAAATTTATAAATTCACACCACTTTAAATTCTATTCACCCTACTTTTTATCCTTTTGCTAATCATTTGTGTAATAGACAACCAAATGTTGGGTGGAAATATAAATATAAATAAATAATATTTAATTTGTAAACAAATATTTTTATAACAATTTTTTGAAACTAAAATATAAGCGAAAAAATTGCCTTAATTTTAAAATAATGTTTTTAATATATTTCATTAAATTATTTTCTAAGTAAAAAGTAATTTACAAATATTATTGTGAAAATAATTATTCATTTATTGTTTAGAATAACTTACAAAAATTATTTAATATTTTATTATAAATATATGCTACTTTTATTAATATTGTTAATATATAAGATTAAATTATTTTTTAGTATCAATCAATTGATAAATATTATTGTGAAAATAATTATTCATTTGTTGTTTAGAATAACTTACAAAAATTACTTAATATTTTTATTATAAATATACACTACTAATTTTCAATTAATATTGTTAAAATATATACAATTAAATTATTTCTAAGTTATCAATCAATTGATAACTTACAAATTTACTTAATACTTTTTTAAGAAAAGTTAATGAGCATCGATACAATTAAATAAGTGAATTAATTGCTATATGATCATTGAGCATCGATATGATTGGTAGTTCTGAGTCATGTAACTAGATACTAATCAATCAGTAAGGATGAATACAGATATAATAATTAATAGTATATGTGATTAACAATGATCATCGATCATCGATACAATGAACTAAAAGAGTTTAATCAAGTGATTGAACCACTTGATTTGATCACCATAGCATAATTAGCAGATGAGATAGTTAACAATGATGTTGGTAGAAGTGACCAATAAGGACTAATACAATTGATTAAAGTGAATTGCCTAATTTGTTTAATTGAAATAACTCATTCATTTAATCATTTATTTTTATTTATTAAAAAGGTAATACACTCTCATTCAATTAATCATAAAACAATTTATTCTAGTAGGTATTTTATGAATTACCTCATTTAGTTTATACTGTTAAAGTGCATTAATGAAGATTCATTAATGTTTACCTACCCGTAATGAGTGTCTTACTTACCACACAATAGGGCTATAGATACCACAAATAGTGGATGTTCTTACCATGAAGTATTACTATAGGACACAAGTTTTACCATGGTTTTTGGTAATACTTACCACGTTATTTGACAATACTTACTCTGTTGAAATAAAACAATGATTATAATTGAACCACTTATTTGGTGAATTTTCATGCTCACTTACCTCAAATTGTAGCATTAATTGTATTAGGTTTCTCCATACCTACCTTAAAATCTCCAATCTTATCCAGCAAAATATACTCTACCAAGTTTTTCAACTCTCCCATGGATCTCCTTCATTCTCTCAAGATATAACTATTGAAGAAGCTTCCTAACTTTCAAAGACAATAAGTTGAAAAAGCTAAACAAGTAAGTTATCCACAATAAGAAACTAATTTTAGTTGTGATTATCTGCTCTTAAACACAATGATTTGATCTAAGTAAAAAAATTCATTGTATAGTTTCTTATGGCCATGATTACTATCTTGTAGGGAACTACATACCACTGTTTAGAGTAATACTTACCATAAGAATGTAATCGTAAGCTTCAGTCCCTATTTATTTCTTCCCAAGTTTGTGGTGAAAATGTTCTGTTTTAGTTAAGTCCATCCAATAATCGTGGTAGTTAAGTATGTACATTCAATTGCTATTTGTTTTTTGCCGTCTGTGGTAAGAATGTCCAGTTTTAGTTATGAACATCAAGTATTCGTGGTAAGTATGCTTATTGACATGGTAAATACATTTAGTTTCTATTTGTTTTTTCCAAAGTCTGTGGTAAGAATTTTCAGTTTTAGTTATGTACATCCAGTATTTGTGGTAAGTATGCGAATTGACATGGTAAGCATTTCCCGTTTTATGGCATGCCACTAAAATGGTAGGTATCCCTCCATTTCACAATCAGCGATTCAGCGGGCATAAAATTCTTCAACATTTATCAAAACAAAGAAGAACCTCCAAGGCTTAGATTTTACCAACATTGATAAGACAAAAAGAGCCACCAAAGCATGACTTCTATTAACAACAAGGTAGCACGCCGGATACCGAAAAGGCTGTAATTTACATGAGCTAGATTTACAAAAAGGCAGCAGCTACATTTTACATTCAACCGATACAACAACAGCTTTAGCCACAATGTCTTCAGTTTTTCCTATCCATACCTCAAAATGTTGTGGTTTTGAGGCACTGAGATTTTACATGAAAATTTTCTCTTCTACGGTTTTCTTAGGATTCTTATTAAAAGCCTTAGAGTAAAATATTAATTATAACCCTTTAGAATAAAATGATCGAAAAAATAAGATTTTTGTACCAGTTTAAACGGATTGAAAATTAGAACACTTAATTTTTTAGACGGTTTATATATTAAAAAATATGGTTAACAAATTAAGTGTTCCAATTTTTAATACGCTTGGACCGGTGGCAAGGTCTTGTTTTTTTGATCATTTTATCCTAAAGAATCATAATTAATTTTTGATCATAGGATTTTCAACGAGAGTCCTAAGAGAATCATAGGAATGAAGAGCAGATATTTAATTATGAAAGCCTTAGAGACAAATATTAATTATGACCCTTTAGGATAAAATGACCAAAAAAATAAGATCTTTGCACTGGTCCTAGCGTCCTGAAAATTGGAACACTTAATTTTTTTAATATATAAAAGTCTAAAAAAATTAAGTGTTCAAATTTTCAATCCGTTTGAACCGGTGCGAAAATCTTAATTTTTTGATCATTTTATTCTCAAGGGCCGTATGTAATTTTTGACTTTAAGACTTTCAATGAAAATCCTAAGACAACCATAAAAGAGAAAATTTATATGTTTCCACGCCCAAAAATTTTTTAACCGGTTTTCAAAAAATAACCGGTATTTGTAGGTAAATAGGAGAGAGAGGAATGAATCTAAAGGTAGAGATTAAAAGAGAAGATCCAATAGTTTAAAAAAAAAAACTAGGGCATGATGCCCCAATACTGCTTTGGGGCATTGGAGCCGGACGCGTTGTATTTGTGCGTCATCTTTCGGCATTCATGTTACGTAGAAACTCTAGTTAGAGTTCGTTTTATACTCTAGAAGACCAGTACGGATTGAGCTAAAAAATACAATTGCTTAAACAATGCATGTAGAAAGGTACATAGAACATGAATGGATTTAGAGCAGACCATTTTTATTTTGTGCAATTTTTTTTATGTATGCTAAACTCTAGAGGTGGCAAATGAACGAGTTTGAGCAGGTTAAAATGGGTTTGTAGGTTGAATATGGGTTAAGCAAAATCCAACCCGACCCGACCCATTTTCCTTCATTTTCTCCCATTTCCTAATACAGGGGAGAAATAAACTGAATTTACCTGCCCCTAATTTTCAATGCCAACCTCACCCCTCCTCTCCAGCGACTTCGATTTGCAAGAGTAAAGTTGTCAACAAGATAAAAACTTACAGTTTTAATTAGTTTGTAAAATATTTTCAAAACTGAAAGTTCATAATGTAATCCGAATATTAAATGGGATCTAACTTCAAATATTACCGGTTTTTTCCTCCTAATCAGATCTTACTGTGCGATTTTATCCTATCTTAGTTGCCATCGAGAGGGTTGATGAGGACGGCCGAGACAACGGTGGCGCCGGCAATAGAGAAAGCCCTCTCTCCGAAACTCAAATCGAAATCGACTGGGTTTTTTTTTGAATGGTGAGATTGGGAAGATGAATCTTCAGTCCTCGAAACAAAGGTGACATTTCCTTCGATTTCAACTCGAGATTAGGAAGATGAACCGTTTTCTCTAATAAAATGGAAGCTTGAAAAGTTGTGTTTTACTGGAGAAATCAATGAGATTGAGCTAATAAGCAGTGGAGTGGAGGTTGGGAGAGAGCTGTTCCTTTTAAAGGAGGAGAAGGAAATACGAGAAGCCGGTTACATGTGTTTGTGTGCGTGAGAGAGGGAGAGAGAGAGAGGCGGGGAGGAGGGAAAGAGGAATTTTTTAATCGATTTATTCGTTTCCATATAACTATTTGCCAAAATATACGCTTTTTCAAACTATTTTCAAAAATAGTTCAAAACGCACATTTCATGTGCGTCACACATATGGGATGTGCGTTATCCGCGCTTGCATATGCAAGCCGGGCCAGCTGGATATCTAGTGTGCATCACGCATACCCAATATGCGTGATGCATATTCCATAGGTGTTAGGGTTTAAATCAAATTGCAAAAGTGTATGCGAGACACATACACTTTACTGTCTTTCCTCTCCCTCTTTATTCTCGCAATCTACGTTCACCGTACTCTTTGTTCGCCATTCTCTCCGATCTCCGTCGCCATTCGTCATTCTCTCCTCCCTCCCAATCTCCCTCCCTCTCACTGTAAGTCCTCTCTCTCTCTCTCTCTCTCCCCATAGGTATGTATATATGTATCGTGCATTAATATACTTGGATTGAAGTCTCCATTGAATTTAATGCAATCACATGGCTTGATCAAGTCCAGAGATTTTTCTGTTTTGGTAATTCGGTATTAGGATAAGGTTTCAATTTATTTGATGTTAGTCATCCAAAAGTTTTAGTAAGTGAATACTGTTGCTCTTAACTATTAGTGCTCTATTGCTATAATTGGAAGCTATTTGAATACTTAACGATGCTGTAGACTGTACATTAAGATGTTTGATCTCTGCAACAAATTTTACTGTGCGATGGGGTTAAGCATATGGTATGATGCATCGTTGGACTAAAAGTATGGCCTTGAAGAGTGAGATTTACAGACACAAGTTCATTTAGTTGACAATGGCCCTGGTCAAATTTCAACAATCTAAATAGTATTTCAGTTTTTTTTTTCCAGAACAGTTCTACTTTCCAAAATATGAAATTGCATGGCTTTCGGTTCTATAGCAAAGAGATGTTGACACAAAAATATTGGTAGAACATCATTTGGTGCCAACTATTACAAAAAGGAAAAAAATTGAACGTCAATGCATTTCAACAAGACTTATCCTAATTAAAAATTGAACGGCAACGTATGTATTTGTATGTATACACACACACACATATATATATATATATATATATATATATGACTATTCGTAAAACTAAAGTATAAGTTACAATGTTATTCAGGGGAATCCTAAAGTTGAAAATGACACATTGATCTGTCGTCGCAATGATAACAATTTACAACATTTGGGGCGGTCTTCACCCCGCATTGTTGAGTTGATATGCCAAGCTAGTTTTGGTGAAATTTTGGAGATGTCGTTTATAACTTTGAACCGTGCTTTCATCACCGCACTCATTGAGCGTTGGCCAGCGACTCACACATTCCATTTGCGTTCAGGCGAGTCCACAGTAATCCTACAGGATGTGGAAATAATTACCGGTCTTCCAGTTGACAGTAGACCGGTTACTGGGGAATCGAGATTGACAAAAAAAAGAAAAAAGAATTATGCGAGCGTCTACTTGGGTTGGATCCACCAGGAGAAGTTAAGAGTGTGTTTAAAGTTAGTTTGAAATGGTTGCGTGATAACTTTGACGGAAAGGTCAAGGAGTGGGATGACGAAGTCACGGTATGGAGGAAAGCTCGGGGTTACATTCTACAACTTATAGGTGGCATAGTTTTG
>BPLS01000574.1:337488-357016 GCA_019656275.1 Rhododendron kiyosumense
GGGGGGGGGGGGGGGGGATGTTTGTACTCCTACAAGTTTGGGGTTGGGAGCACTTTCCTTTCCTTACCCCTGCACGTAATGGGAAGTGGGTCATTCATCGTGATTCTCCTCTTAGTGGACGGTACGGTTTCTTAACGAAAGATGTCATTTTCATTTAGTACGGTACGGTTTCTTAAAAATAGTTTGAGAAAACCTATATTTTGGCAAATAGTTATGTGGAACGAATAAATCGACAAAAACCTCAGGGAAAGAGAGGCCGCGCCGACGACGAGCTTAAAGTCAAAGAGCGTGTTTTGGGCCCGATAGGATAGATTAAAATCAAGGCCAGTCTGGGTCTTTCAATACCAACCCATATACAATATGGCCGGGTTGAATTGGATTATAAGTAGGTGAATTTAGACGGGTTTAAATATATGGGTTGGGAATGGGATTGCCACATCTAAAGTCCAATAGGTTAGCTACTACTACATCCTTGTCCTTTGTACACACTGGAAAACCTCTTTGGGATGTCTTCACTGTCCTTTATACACTCCGAAAACCTCGTTGGGATGTATGTCCTTAGTCTCAACCTCGTTGGGATGTCTGTCCTTAGTCTCTTTATCCTTAATCCCTTTAATCATTGTAAACATTTGTCCAAGAATTAAAAAAAAATCTTTCTTTTTGCTGAGCAAAAATAAGTCCAACAGCTCAGCTACGGGGACATTGACTTGCAGATTCAGATCCACCAAAAAAGTCTCACTGTACCCAAATTCCTCTGCTTCACATCATTCAGCACATCGCTTGTCCACTGACCAAAAAAAGTCTCATTGTACGTACCCAATTTTACCACCCTTATAAATGGTCATGCAACAGCGATCGATCGAGATCCGGATAAGGGCAGGGATCCAATGATCGAAAATCTTTATTCATGGCCTCCTCCAATGAAAATAATTTGGACACATATCCGATTCAAAACCGGACATAGATGTTTCCATAATCGGAATTCCACATGTAACAGTTGGAGTCAATGTGCATCGAATAGCTTTAAAAAAATCTATATTAATTCTGATTCGAGAATTAATATTTGTACCCGCAACACTTGGTGAAGTACGATCATGGTATTATTATAACGAAAAACCAAATATCTAGGAAAAGAACATTGGTACAATACAACAACTAGCGTTGTTTCCGTTCGATGCACGGAACAAACAACAAATTTTGTATGACTTCAATATTTTGTAGCGAAACCGCACAACTATTTTGTCCTATGCATCGAACGGGAATGACGCTAGTTGATAGAAAAAGAACCCAGGGTGCGTGCGCCGTCCATGCTCAACAATGGATGACTCAAATTGCAAGAAAAGGATGACTCAAATTGCAAGAAATATTAAATCAAATTAAATTACTTCAAGAAAATTAAATCAAATTAATTTGTAACAAAAAAAATCAAATATTGTACCCATTCAATGCATGGTACAAAAAATTAACATTAGTTTTTTATAATCTAATATTTTTTTGTCTCATGTTCGATGCACGCTAGCAAAAGTCACATTCTGTACACTAAAAGACATGTGTGGTGTAAAATGAATTTGGAGTACCACGTGATGGTATCTCTGTTGGGACATAGAATAATTTTTCCTAAGCTTCACACACCCCCCCCCCCCTTTCCCTCTCCCCACTCTCACGTTTTTCTCTTCTTTCTTTTTTAAAAAAAAGACTCTAAATTCTAGGAATTTAAGATTGAGGGTTGGGAGCTTTTTGGTTTCAAGTACATTTCCATAGGATATTTATAGATAGATAGATTATTAACTCTCTGTTTTGCCCCTCTACTGGATATCGCAAAAAGTTTATACATTTGGCACCCCCCATAACTTATAGAACTAATGTCCAAGCCTTAATTAACTCAATAAATTCTCATTTTTAGTTTCATAGGTCGTATTTCTTTGTTCAATAGTCAAACTTATCCTAGCGGTTGTGGTATGTGGGAATTCCAACACATTCAATTTTTGTGCAATATTTTTGAACCAAAACAACAGCGAGATAGTGTCTTTCTTTTTTTTCTTTCTCGTCAAGCGAGATGGCATCTAACGCTAATTACACACTAATTATATGGAAAATTACACACTTGAGCAACCAACAATAGAGACAAAAAAAAAGTACAGGAGGCATTTTAGATGCCCCTGTAAGATGCCATTGCTTGAATATTGTAACTTATAAAGTACAGGGGCATTTTAGTAATTTTACCTTAATAGAGACCGAAAAAAGGAGTATAGGTGGAGAAATTGGGGGTGTGAATATCAATTTCCTTACTTTAAACGAAAGAAAACAATACAACAGACCAAAAAATTGCAATGGATCAAACAATGCATAGAAAGGTTCGTAGAGCATGAATCAACTAGAGCGGACCATTTTATTTTGTGCATTTTGTCGATGTATTTCTCAAGTCCAACAGCTCAACTACATGCACATCCACCGGCATATTCAGATCGATCTCTGCTCTTTTCTTTCCCCTCATCCAGTTTCCTCTGCTTCGTATCATTTAGCACATACCTAGCCCACACACTAAAGGAAGTCTCATTGTACCCAATTTGGCCACTCTTGTATATGTTCATGCAGCGGCGACTGTCGCCTGGATATGGGCAGGGATTGACATCAGGGTCTCGCCAGGCGCCCTGGTACTTCATACCGGACCATTCGGCCATCCAGTGGAAGGTTAATTGGCCGACTCCGGCATGTTTTAGCCACCCTTCGGGGTAAAACTCCATCACACTGCTGTTTCTATCCATTAGGAAGAGGTTGGTTAACTGAGCCCCATGGGCGGATAACAATATGTCTGTCGAACTCATTAGCTTCACCTGGGTAAATTGGTCAATTAGCTTTACATAAGTTGGTCAATACTGCAAACTTTAGATCCAAACCAAAAAAAAAAGGAAAAAAACTTTCACAAAACCAACCCAAGACACAGAAAATGGATCTATAGCTGCTTTATACTGGGATCAATACATGTGCCCTTTCTGAGCTTTATTTATGCATTGAACAAATATGATGAGTAACGAGATGTAAAAAATGATAAAATGAATTTCCAATTGTTTAGGATGACAAGGAAAAAGAACGAGAAATATGTGCAATGTGGGCAAATGTGCTTTTAGCTGGACAGGTTTACTTGTGAGAATCAAGCCATGTAGGGTGTTTGAGTTGTTTCAGCAAGTGTGCGGTTTTCGTTTGGAGTGTCATATTTTTTGGTTGTCTTGCCTTCTTTCGAGTTTGATTCTCGAGTAGCGTATGCCAGTGCGCTCGAGATGCATTTAATCTTTGTAATCATTTTCAAAGATAAACAATGTTAGATTTCTTAAAGGGTTCTAACCTAAAACCAATTAGCAATAGGTGGAGGTGGAGTAACCTCTAGAATAACAAAGCTTGAGTGGCTTAAATGAGTGATGTAGGACAAGTCTAACATTTTTTTTTAACATGGTATCGAGCTATAAGGTTTAGACCCTGTGGAATTTTCGCTCTCGGCGGGCGACCTATACTTCGTTGCCGTCTGCTGGGCACTCATAGTAACATGTAATCGACTCACTCTGGCTTCTTGGCTTCTCCTGGTGTCTTCTCTTATTTTTCTTTCTGTCTCTCCTATTTCTCTTCATGGCTTCTCTTGGCTCTTGATTCTTGACTACTTGTGGTTTCTTGGCTTGCCTTGGTTGCTCTTGATTTCTTTTGGCTTGGCTTGGTTGCTTCTGATTTTTCTAGGCTTTTTTAAACTCAAATTGATAGATTTACTTGAGTTTGATGGGGGATGTTAGAATAAATAGGTATAATAAATAATATATTGATATTGAGATTGTGATTTGATTGTAATTAGGATGATTTTCTTCCATAGTTAATTAGTATGATTTCCTTCCGTAATTAGGCTCCCTCTCTTGTATAAATGGATCCGAGGGTGCTGTAGAGCACCCCCATGTAGTGCATGTGTAGGGCAACATATAACTGTCGATCTCATCAATTAACGGTTCAGATCAAAAATCAATTATGACCGTTAAACCAGTCATAATTAAAAATCATATCTCAACCATTCATTGTTAATATCGATGGCCCATATGCATCCTACATGGTGCCTTGCACTACAGGATTTCCCAATCCTATATAAATAGGGAACTCATTGTTTAGTTTTATTATTGAAGTCAATAAAACATCCTTAATCTCATATTTAACAAATAAAATCTTTTTTTCCCGATCAAAAGGAAAAAAGAATCAAGCCATAAAGGTGGCAATCTAGTATCATCTTCGACCCCTCAACTTTAAAACATCAAAAAATTAAGAGATCAAACTTGAAATACGTACTCTGATACTTTTTTTTTTCTTGATATTGCTGAAACAAATGATTTTGTAGATGGCCGAAGGCCGGCCAACAAAATTTACCATAAGGGGCAACCAAATGCTAATGAAGATCGAACGAAGAACCCTAAGGTTCTATGGACAAGATCCTCTAGGGGTCTCTCAGAGGAATTCACTCAAGAAGTTCTAACCCTAATGAGAGAGGAAGACGGTATTTATAGCAATAGATTGCTTCCTAAAGCTAGAATTCTTTGTCAAATTATGTTTCCTTTGCATATAGAGTCCAAAACCAACAAGAAAACTCCAAAATCTATCTTTAGGAAGTCCAGAATATAACAAAAATTGGCCAAAACGCACGTTGTCCATTTGGGCTGGATTTTCAGAGACCTAATAGCCAGAAAATGGCTCGGGTGGCTGTGAATCCTGACGGGGCGGGATTTACAAAGAACACATCGAGCCAAAAAATCCCACGCTTCCATCGTTCAAAAAAAGGTGATACATCAAGAATGTGAAATGTTTTCTTGATGAATGAAAGGGTCTTTACATATCAACGAAGTGAAGGGAAAAATAAACAAAGAAAAAGACATAAGGTGAGGAAAGTGTATTAATTGTTCAGAATATAACTAATAAAATTATCACCCTCCCTAAGAGCGTAAGCTATTAGATGAGTTATATATATTAGTGGTGAACAACTTAGTTTAGTATCAAAATAGGCAATAGAGTGTGAATTTAATTGAACCTCATCACCTGCTTAGTGATAAAAAAAAATTGCATGTGTTTGTTTAGTCCGTTCATGAATGACAGCTTGACTATACATGAGAGGGCATGTTAAGAATATGAGTAATTAAATTATCCCTTTCTCTCTCTAATAACTTAAGCTTTTATGAGTGGTGGTTAATACTGTAGTTCTATAATGGATGAGGAAGGTGTGGTGTATCGTCGAAATGTTAGACATTTTTGTTTACGTTTTCCTTTTTTATGATAAAGTATAAATGTGTGCTGAAAAAAAAAAACCCTTCGTTATGGCCTATAAATAATTATGCATGTCAGTGATTAGTACACCATGAACTTTATATTTCATATATTGCCCATTAGGCATGTTTTGGTGTTACCATTTTGATGCTAATAAGTATGCATGCCCAAAAACATTACCACCTAGCTAGTGTCTAAACTCTTCTTCTCATCAAAAAATGTGTAAAGTCCACACAAATATATAAAATGACGCGATTATTGAGGCACTTGGCATCCTTCTTATACAAGACTCCAATGTAATTTACCTTATGATAGTTCATAAGTAATATTCCCTCAATTTCTTTTTAAGAGTTCAGTATTCCATTTTAGATTGTTCCTTAATAAGTATTCATTTTGTTAAGTTAGTAGGCAAAAGTTGAATTTTTTTTTTGGTGCCATTTTGTCTATAAATATAGATTCCATGTAAATATGAATACATTTGGGTTCAACTAATATCAATCTATATTATACATATGGACAAGTTGGGTTATAAATATATGGATTTGAACGGATCCATGAAATTGCGTCCAAATTGCCACCCATGACTATTTTTCTTATCAAAATAAGATCACTAACCTGTTCACAAACTGTGAGGTTATTTGGGTGAGCCACCATCAACCGGCACCCTTTCACCTTCCTACACTCCTTCTCAAATATCCCCACCACCGCACTCTCATTCCTAAACGACCTCGCTCCGGTCCTCATAAGCAAAGTCATCCCAATCCCCCCACCACCACCACTTTCCGCCACCGTAGCTGCCGAACTCGCATTACAATGCTCCCTAGCCTTACACCTGATCAAATCATAAACCTCCATCCTCCGCTGCCGCGACATCCCGCCTTCATTGTGCCTCATCACCACCGCCTTCTCGAAACAAACCGCCTCATCGCCACCGCCGACAAAATCAAAGCGTTCAATATTGAATGGCCCAGTAAAAGTGGCCTCCATCAAGCTCTTGACCCAGAGGCCCATCTGGGCCCTGAGCTCGCCCCAGTGGAACAAAACCCACCTGGCGGGGCCCACGGAGCAACCGTTCTTGATGTGCCACGCAACGAAGGGGACCAGTGAAGACAAGCCATGCCATATGTTGTCGTAGTTGTAGTGGTTGTTGGAGATGAAAGTCAGGCCTTTCATTAGGGTGGCGTTGTAGGGGAGGGTTTCCGGCCACGCCAGGGCGTAGGAGTTCCACGCGCCATCGTGGACGTCGCGGCCCTTAATGCACAGAAGCCTCCCGTTTGAGGCCTCTGATGGGAATTGCTGGTATGTGACCTCACCTGTACGTGTGGAAACTTTATTAATTACTGGGCAGTTCACTAATTATAGATTTCTATTAGTCTTAGTACAAATGTTCTTCCTGCATTTTAATTAGTAATAATTAACATTTCCAATGATAATGCAAATTCAGAAAATGGCCATCAAAAGATAATATAAGATGTCTCCTGGGGTTTGCAAATATCATCACTCAGGGTTGTTTTGGCTTAATATTCATTCAAAATATTTTTGGCCTTTATTAGATTTGCGCTAACTTCTGAGGACTAACGGTTCGTTTCAACGAGATGAATTTAAAAATAAAAAATTATGATCAATACCTTAAAAAAATGCATTAAGGACATAAATATTCTGAACCAAACCAGTGGCGGCTCCAAGAATTTGAAGTAGGTGTTCAGGATTTACCTTAACTCTACTAGCGCGAAGCGGGAAGCACTTCGGTGTCTCTCTTAAAAAGGAGACACTGTAACTTTTGGCATAACAAAACCATTATGAGCATAACTAAAATCTATTACAATTTACAAGTATAACAGAATTATAACAAGACATAACTAAGAAATACTCAACCAAGGCATAACCAAAACCAACCAAGGCATAACTAAATAAGTTATGTCTTGTTATGGTTTTGTTATGCTTGTAATGGATTTTGGTTATGCTTATGATGATTTTGTTATGTCAAAAGTTACGGTGTCTCTTTTTTGAGAGGTGACACCGAAGTAATTCTCGCAAATCTATTAACCAATGATATGGGAATGACTTCGGTGTCCCCGGTCATTTTGGGGACACCGTAACTTTTGGCATAACAAAACCATTATGAGTATAACCAAAACCTATTATGAGTATAACAAAAACCATTATGAGCATAACAGAACCATAGTAAGGCATAACTTCTTAGTTATGCCTTAGTTGGGTTTGGTTATGCCTTGATTAGTTTTTGTGGATATTCCTTGGTTATACCTTGTTTGGGTTCGGTTATGCTTGTAATGGGTTTAAGTTATGCTCATAATGATAAAGTTATGCCAAAAATTACGGTGTCCCCAAAATGACCGGGGACACCATAGCATCATCCCAATGATATATGTACAATCTCATATAGTTGTATAAATAGTGCGGTCAAAAAATATAACTTCTAGGGAATGACTTTGGTGTCCCCGGTCATTTTGGGGACACCGTAACTTTTGGCATAACAAAACCATTATAAGCATAACCAAATTCATTACAAGCATAACTAAAACCATTATAAGCATAACCAAAACCATAACAAGGCATAACTTGGTTGATTTTGCCTTGGTTGATATTTGGTTATGCCTTGATTGGTTTTTGGTTATGCCTTGGTTATGCCATGTTATGGTTCTATTATACTTGTAATGATTTTTGTTATGCTTGCAAAGGTTCTGTTATGCCAAAAATTACGGTGTCCCCAAAATGACCGGGGACATCATAGCATCATCCTAACTTCTATTCTAAAAAAATTAATCACCAAGCGAAATGAGAACTTAAAAATATATACTATTTTTTTAACAAATATTTTTGGATTGAGTGTTCAATTTTTTGGGTTTGGTGTTTTTTGAAAGACGGGTTTAAGAATATTAGAATTAGGTGTTCAAAAAAAGCTAACACATAATTTTTAAATGTATTCTAAGAAAAAAAAAATTTGTTTGGGTGTTCAGTTGACCATTCAAAGTTTCAAATATTTTCATCAAATCAATAATTCGGAAAAAAATTTACAAAAAGGAAAAAAAATTGTATTTGAATAGAGAAAAAAAAAAATCCAAAACACTCGATCGGTGGATATTTTGAACCTTTTGGAATATGACTACTAGCATAAGTTTTCAAAATGGTCACCTTGTTCATGCGTGTCATGCAGGGAGCTCATGAACCACGTGTGGCCCTCTTGCGCGGATTTGGCGTAACGGAGATCCTTCAAGGGCAGAAACGTGACTGCTCGCCGCAGTTTGTCATCAGCGGCGGAGCAAGTGGCAGTGTTGGCGGCGAATGCGGCTTTTAGGTTTTGTAATTTGTTGAGCAAATCCCATGAAGGGGGAAGAACAGGTTGGGAGGAAGGAGAAGAAGTGGGTCGGGTTTGGAGAAGTTGGATTTCGACAAGGGCGGTGAAGAAGATGATGACGAAGGATGCCCAGAGGAATACAGTTGAGGGGCGCAGCGTGCATGGACGACGGTGGTTGTGGTGGCTAGTTTTGGTGGAGATGGTGTTTGTTTTCATCTCTCTCTCTCTCTCTCTCTCCCCGGTGGGATTTGTGTTTGGTGTTATGGATTTCCGTTGGTGGAAGCTACAGGGAGAGGTTTTTAAAAAGCTTGGAATTTAGGGGATCTGACTTCCAAGTGATTAATCTTGTGTGTTTATCAAAGAATGCTTCTTGTTGTTAGTCCCATAGTTAAGATGGTTACGTCCCGTTAGAGTCCGTTTAATCCTTGCAATGAGCTTCCAATTAAAGATCAACAAATTCCTTATTTCGGTGGCTAAAAAGAAAGTATTTTTGTGGGGCCAGAGTGGCCCCACTAGGCGTGTGAGGTGAGCAGTTTCGCCCCTACAAATTCAAAAATTATTCCTACCGATATTTGTTGGAATTGATTTTTTACAATGTTTCATAAATAATTATTTTAAAATTTATGAATATTCTTATGTATTTTTTGTGGAATCTGGAGTGGCCCAACTAGGCGTGTGCAGTAGACGGTTACCGCATGGGATGCGGTGGTTGCATACTTACTGAAAGAGAAGTATTTCTTCAACATCGTCACATAATAATATGAGGCCTTTTTTCACCGCAAAACGTTAGTATGCCATCAACGTTTGCTTTTTTTCCTTCTTAAGCACTTTCTATTTTTATATAAAAAAAGAACTTTTATTTTTTAAATACAAACAAATTACTATATACATATAAAGATTTCAGTCAGCAAATTGCGTAGTGGCGCAGGATCCACACATTTGCAAACCTTTAGGATTGGGTCAATGAAGCTAACTTGCATCATTGGGTCAAACAAGAAAAAGCATTGATGTTCATGTCAAGTAAAGAGCACAACCCTTAAAACAAATCACAAATCACATGGTTTATTTTTCCATTTCAAGCAAAAGAAAGCCCATTTACAAGGAACTTTACAGGCTACTCCCTCCCTCCTAAAATGGTTGTTCGACATGCGAAACGGAGATTCAAAAATAATAAATTTCTTTTAAGAAAGAAATTCATACTTTTTTTTATAAATTAAAAGAACTTATCGATATCTAATGAATTATTTGAAAATTATTGAATTTTTTTTGCAAATATTTTATTATTTTTACATCCCCGTTTTGTGTACTGGACAAATATTTTGGAACAGAGTAGTTTGGAATTTGGATTGTGCCAAACATACCTAGCTAGGACTCGTACCATGCAACAATTCTCCGAGAGGCGAGAGCACCCACTACAAATGTTTTAACGAAGGTTCTCCTTGAAATACCTATTGCAATTTGGACCACGAGTATTGATTGAGAGAGAGAGAGAGTGTGTGTGAAACTCACTGTGTGTATATGGGATTATTTTGTTCGTCGAAAAATTCTGCGGCGGTATCAATAAAAGAGAGGTGTTATTGGTACCGACCTATGTTTATACATATGGTGTACAACACTGTATTGGGGCCCATTACAGGTCCTGCATAAACGATCCAATCCGTTAATAAATCTTAAGTAATTTTTTCAAGTGGCCCCGTAAAAAATTTATCTATTGAATATATGTAAGTACTCGATCCAATCTTCTGGAGTACTTTTCATTCAGAAGTTTCCATAAATGAATACTCTCCTGCACAACATTCCTAACTTAAAAGGAAATTTTTTTTTATTTAATTTTTGTAGTTATGTGAATAGTTCCAACCGAACAAGTTGTGAAAAAAAAAAAACTTAAAAATATTTTTTGAAGAAAAAAAAGAATGTTTTTATAGCTATATTTATTTTTAGGGGAAAGTTAATTTTTTGAAATAATTGTCGGAAAATAATTTTCGAAAAACCTCAACCAAACAAGCTGTACATGCCAAAAGATGAGTCCAAATACGAAATTCTAACAACTCAAAACCGAGCAATGCTAGGAGCACATTTTTAGAAAACTAATGTGTTCAAAACTGTTCGATATATATATATATATACACACACACACTCGGGATCCAATGAGGGATCCCGCACAGTCTTACCGTGTTGGACTCCCTTTTTCCGATCGAATTGCGACGATCCGAGCTGCTCAAAGTATGTAGAACGTGATTTTAAGGATACCCGCAAGGAATTAGCAAAAAAAATGATCGGGAAGGGCTTGATCCGAACAGTTTTTTAATGAATCGTTCAATAAAAAACTGTTTAGATCAAACCCTTCCCGATCATTTTTTTTGCTAATTTCTCGTGAGTATCCTTAAAATCACGTTCTGATCACTTTGAGTGGCTCGAATCGTCGCAATTCGATCAGGAAAGGGGAGTCCCGAACGGTAAGACCGTGTGGAATCCCTCAGGAGATCCGGACTATATGCCTATATACATCAAACGACTCTAAACACATTGCGTCCAAATTTGTGTTCCTAGATTCTCTTGTTAAACTTTGTTCTTTTTCCCCAGGAAGAACATAATCCTTTCAAAAAGTTGTTTTCCATTCAGGCTTTCAGCACAAGAAGGGTTACCATGTGCCCATATATTTTCGTCCCTTGTGGCAAGTTGCCTCCCATCCAACAAATCCAACCTTACATCAATCGTGTTACCATGAACGAGGAGGACGGTCTTTTTCTTACCTTCCACTGCCCATTTGGGCAGGATTTCCCCAGGTCATTCATCGACGAATAGATAGAATAGAGATCTCTATTCCATGTGGTTCCTTCATCGACGACTAATAGAATGGAGATTTCTATTTCATGTTAATAGTCGGCACACAAGGGCTCCTACTTACAACAAACTCCGGTAGTTCCAAATAAAATAACCTCCCATGGTTTATTTGTCACAATCACTACACAATTCGGAATTGTTTCAAAAAGAAAGATGTGAAGATTAACCGTGATGCCTAAAGAAATGAATAGAGAAATGTAAAGAGTGAATATCACTTGAAAGCATATCAGCATGTAAACAACCTCATTCAAGTGAGGTATTCTATTCATCTTCTTTCTTTCTTTTTTTAGAACATAAATATCGCTGCATAATTTCTAAAACAAAAGACCGAGGAGGAACTGAGGAAAAGCTAGATCTTCTAGACAACAAGTAACAGCATTTTAGCTGTTGAAAGAAGCAGAGCAATACGTCAAACGAAAAACAGAGGGGAGAAAAAGAAGGAAAACAATCAAATTACTTAAGTTCCAAAATTTAGATACAAGGCCACGAATACGAGAAGCAAAGAACAGATTCCAAGCTGCCATTGTTTGAATACTCCACCATGTTAATCCTTTAAGATGCACAAACGTTGCAAGCATCCTTATTTTCTCTCCCAAGTGTACAAAATTCCAAAAAATTGCTCTCCGGTGCATTGTCCTCGAGTCATCCGAAACTCAGGCCTGCCTCTTGCTTTTACTCATCTATGACTCTATGTTAGTAGTGCAGCCCTTCTCAGTCAGAAGCATGTGAAGAGTTTCGCCTGTTTCCACCAACCCGGCATCTTTAAATGCTTTCAAAAGCCTGTTACATGTAGAGACATCGAAATCTGCTGCAGCAGATTGTATCCATTGGTCAATAACTTCTCCTGCCTCCCTCAACTGCCCTAGCATGAGATACGATGAAAGAACACACAAATAATTCCTACTTGTCATTTTCTGTTTCGTCATCCTCAATGATTTCCAGATCTTATCGAGTTTCTCTTTATTCCCCAAACTGGCATACAATATAATAAGGAAGTCATAAGTTATCCACTCTCTTTGTGTAATAGTACCCTTTTCACTTTCAACAAGAGAGTTTGGGTCCAAATTCACAAGGTGACCCGAAGTAATATAAATGTTCGCTAAGTTGGCATACCTCACCCAACCTTCATTAGAGGCAAAGTCACGAATCATTTCAGCAAGAATACTTTTGACTCCATCGATGTCCATTGTTGCGGCAAATGAACTTATCCACAGATTATAAGTGAACAAATCTGGGGCAACCTTTCGGGATTTGAGTTCTTTGATAACAGAAGGAACCTTCTCCACTTGCCCAACTGACATGTACAAGGTCATCATCTCATTGTAAGTCAGGGCACTCAAAGAAAGATTTGCTTCTTTTGCTCTCTCGTAAAGTGCCTCAGCCTTTTCAATAAGTTTTGCAGCAGCATAAGAGTGAAGCAGAGCGGTGTAGGTTTCACTAGTTTTTGCAGTGGGAGGGAGACCTTCAAAGTATCGCTCGGCAGCATCAATACCGAACACTTTTGTCATCAAGTCAATGCGGACAGCATAGTCGGAGTCTGATACCTCAAACTCTTCATGACTTACCATCCATTCTGATATCTGAAAACCCAACCTAGTTACAAAACAGTATCTGCTACTAGTACAAAAAATAGACATGAAATAAGCGGGGAAAATGAAGGAGAACTTTGTTCCAAAGCATATGCTTCATTTGATTGCAAAGAGTGAAATGCAGCACTGTTAAGCAATTCATTTAAAGCCAACTCCGCAACCTGAGTAGAGTTCGTCCCAACAATCTTACTCGTGCTCTTCCAACAGTTCTAACATTCGAGCATAAAGAAATCATTGAAAAAGGTTTCTTGAGATTGCAATGGCATTTCAGAGTATATCACATTCAAACTTAAATTCGAACATCTATCAGAATAAGAAGTTAACTCAGTTGGCCTGAATGATGCTATGTTAACATGCCTACGCCTTCCAAAATGCTTTTGGCAGAAGGAATAAAACAAATCCCTATTACTCTTTTCAAATAGAAGGGTCAAGTGAATAACGGTATAAGAAGTCCACAGAAGGTTCATGGGCAACGGTAAGATGTTTGAGAAACGGTTATTTTGGAGTGCCCAGGTAGAGTCCAAAACTGCGTTAATGAGAAATCAACAGGCATTTCCAGATATATTGCTCAAGGAGTCAACCCAGCATACAGGATTTTACTCAAACGAAAGAAAGGTTTTGATTGTTTCCAAGAAGGTGGTTAACAGAGGAAAACAAATAAGAGAAGTGATAGGTTGGAGGACAAAACCACATGTCTTTCTGCCCAAGCAAGTTGGATGGAAGATAGGAGACGAAAAGGCAATCCTCTCAATCACAGAAATTCATTTAGAACAATAATTAAAAAAAAACGTGTCTAGGATTAAGGCTTCAGAAGGTATGTTTGCAATTTTTCCAAGTCCAGGTAAGTTTTCTGGTTTTGCTATCCAAGTATCCAACCATTATTCGAATTAGTAACCTTCCTATATCCTACCAAATCGAACTAGTAATTAGCTACTAAAACTTTCAATAAAAGCCAGCACTGCGCTATAGCACTGGATAAAAACAAAATAAACTGAACTCCAGAAACAAGCATACGTCAAATTGGACCTTTAAAGAAAACAAGTTGGTCATCCTTGCATGTACTTGCAATTCTTCAAGTTAGCCTAACTTATTCCTCTACTTTTCCTTTAGAGATCCCTTCTCTCTGCAGTGAGTAGTTAAAACTAGTCATGATAAATACAATCAGAAGGGCATCTTCAGCCCTTTACCCCATTCTTTTCTCAGACTGAGATAAATACAATCAAAAACCCAAATCCCTTTCCACTACCTTGCTCAAACTTAAATCATCATTACTTCACTAACTCCTTGGTTCTGTTTTCTATTGGAGTCTATTTTACAAATTTCAAATTAAAGTATTAAACACTGCCTTTACTGAATACCATATTTTGCTAATACCCCAACGAACTACATATTGGTACGCACATTCTGAAAATGGCACACTTGTGCACCAAAACGGTATTAAAAGAAAGGGAAAAAAAAAACTATCCTGAAGTTTTTTCACTTTATTTCCTTAATGATTTTCCTAATGAATAAAGATAAAATGTAATGAAGCAAAAGATAGAGCTCCAATAGTGGAAATCTAAGAAGCATAGATACGGATACGGGATACGGGATACGGATACAATACCGATACGCGGATACGTGGTTTCTCCAAAAAAAAGGATACAATACCTTGGGGGATATGTTGACTATAAAAGTAAATAAAAAATATACTATATACATAATTTTTAATTCCTAAAATTCCATTAATGATTAAAGTTTTCCATTACACAAGTTCACTATTTCATATGCCGAGAGAGATATATTTACATATAGTTATATACGTAACTGTATCTATATAGTTATATACTCCCTCCGTCCCACTTTGTTTGTCCCCTTTTTGACTTTATAATGTCCCAAATTGTTTGTCCAATTTGAAATTGACTCATGTAAGTTCCATTAATGCTCCTTCTCTTTTAAAAGTATTGCGCATGAGAAAGTGTTCACTCTCATTTAATGCTAAAAAGTGGGGTATTTTTGAAAAAGCAAAGCTTTTCAAGAGTAATCATTGTGTCCCTTAAAAAAGTTGAAATCCCACAAATGGACAAACAAATTGGGACGGAGGGAGTATACATATATATATATAGGGGGGGGGGGGGGGGGGGGGGGGGAGAGACGAGAGAGTGAGGGGTGAGATACTTACAAGGTTGGAGAGAGAGATGAAAGACGATAGAGAGAATATCGTCGGTGTATATCTGGTGTCGATTGGTGGGGGAAAAAGAAAAATATAGTCCTAATTGCAATTTTAACTAATATATTTTAAGTAATAGCATGTTTACCCTCACGCGTATCAAAAACGTATCCGGGCATATCTAACACGTATCCGTGCGTATCCAAAACGTATTGGGATACCAAAAAATAATTCTAAAAGCAGGATACCTTAAAAAAAATGCATCGGATATGACTCAGAGGCCAAATAGAGTATCCGTACTTCATAGGTGGAAATGTAAAGAAATTTTGTCAAAATGCTTCTAGAAAGGTGATGCACTCTAACACAAAGAGACATATCACATTATCCTATCCTAGATGTCTACCTCTACCGTGCCATATTTTAAGGCATCTAGCATACAACATTTCTATTTCCGTTCCTTGTACCAAACGATCCGTGTTCGAAGTATAACATGGTCGAAAACTTTTCCACAAAATTATGCTTAAATTGAAATTACCCATTGGAATGCTTCATATCAACCAAAGCTTTTGCTCAAAATTTTAACTTTACCGAACTAAAGATTGAGGAATGGGCTAGAGATGGTATGAAACTTTTTACTTTCTATATTCTTTCTTACGGATTAAAAGTCTATAACCTCATCAAATTGTAACAATGCACCTCAGTAGGCACATTCAAATTCCAACCCTAGCACAATTTTTTCCTCCTAGAAATTAAACCACTAACCTTAAAACACCTACATCATAATTAAACACAAAACTAAAATCTAGAGGAATAACCAACATGTAGTGGGCCCAATAAAACGGTTTGGTCAGGTTGCTCAACAGACAGGTTGGGCCCAAAAACTCAAACCACTGGTCCGACTGGACTACAGACCGAGCCTGCATGTTCAGCATACAGGATTCGGCCTCATCGCAGACTGGATAATTGGACTAATAGCTAAGTCAGACTACTTACCTTGGAGATGGCATCTTATCAGGTTCAGCAGTTGAGGCTCAGGCAAGTCCCAGGAGCCAGCTCTCCCATTTGCACCTATCAGCCTGGTTCATACTTCACATCTTACGTCAGCCGAGCTGGGCATGTGTACAAAGTGAATTACAGCTCATACACGCGAGCAATAACTGCCTCCTCTAATATGTCAGTCTTGACGTCAGCAAATGCGGTTACCGAGTGTGCCGGTCATGTGTTTACTTGGAGAGCATGTCTTGGAGCTCTATATAAGGGATGAAGATCAACCCAAAGGGTTAGGCCGTTCTCTCTAACCCTAAACACTCAGTGCTTTCTTCTCCACTTGCAACCCCTTAACCATTGGATTGCCTTGCCGCTCGACTCTGCCTGTTTAGGCACTAACGGCGGGTGTTGCATGTGCAGGTTGAGGCGTCGGAGGTAGGCTAACCCATTCTTCGAACCAGAGGCTCAGGTGAGGTCCAAGGTTAGAATCACAACCCCACACAACATATAACTCAAAACAAAGACGCCAATTTTTCCTGATTAGCAATCCCTTTTTTTCCGCACATAGGATGTTAGTAGGTTAGTAAATTAGATTCCAGCTGGGGTTGAAGCTGAGTTCGAACCCCCAACCTCCCCCTTATCCAAACCACTTGAGCTGACCTCAAGGGTTAAACTCTGACAAACATTTCGGAGAGAATCAAAGACAAATAGACTCACTTCAGTTCCCTTCATTTTCTAGGCATCCCAACAGCACTAAAATAACGTATACGTGAACAATTGAGCTAAAAGGAATAGCATTTGGCAGCAATAGAAATACGAAATAGACCTCAAGAGCGTGCTTGAAGCGCCGAGAATTCCGGAGTTCTCTGGAGATGTGTCGGAGGTCAGAGACGGTAATTTCGCGGCCTTCGGAGGCCCATTTCTGGAGGACGTTTGTGGCGCTGCGCTTGGGGAGTCTCAGCCTGAATATTCTGCTCTTTAGGTCATCATCGGCTTCTCCATTTCCACCGTCTTTTTCTTCCTCTATAGGAACATGAGATACCTCGACAATAATTTCGCTCGACGAGGAGAGGGATCTGAAGCGAGTTCTTTGTCCACTGCAATTTATGGAAAAAAAGAGTTACTTTCAGTAACCAGTGTGCGAGAGAGAGAGAGAGAGAGAAATTGGGGTACCGAGTGAGAAAGTGGAAGATCGAGCGAGCCGCCATTGAAGCTTTCGAATCTACACCTGGTTCAGTTTCGTCAGTTCAGGGTTAAAGGAGCAGTAGTATGCAATTAAAAAGAAGTTGAGTTGATTTTCCGCTTGACCCAAAAAAAAAAGAAAAAAGAAGTTGAGTTAATTTGCGTAATTCCCCCCTACTCTTTAAGTCCATTTTTTGAAAGACCCTACTCAAGTTCAAGGCTTGACACAAATTTTCTTTTCTCTTTTACATAAGAACATCTTCAGACCAATTCTCTATTCCTCGAAGGGAAAATTTCAAAATAACACCTGACATTTCACACAAATCATGTATATGCATCTAACCTTTTAATATTATGAAAAAAACACCTGACCTATTAAAAAATCCATCAATTTTCCACCCGCCGTTAACTTTCCATCCAAAAATAGACGGAAATGATGAAATGGCTTACACCTGGCCATTTGGAGGGAAACCAATATGCATTTTGGGGAAAAAAACACGTTACAATAACCGAGATGAAGTCTTATAAACATTACTCCCATAACAAACCATTGGAACTCCATGGCCCCTCAGGTGGGTTTTGGCGGGAGAAATCAGTAGAGTAATGTGTTTATTCCCCAAAATATATATTAGTTTCCCTCCAAATGGCCATGGCCAGACATAGGCCATTTCAGCATTTCCATCTATTTTTGCATGGAAAGTTAACAGTGGGTGGAAAATTGATGAGTTCTTAAATAGGCCAGGTGTTTTTTTGATGATATTAAAAGGTCAGGTGCATATGCGTAATTTGTGTGAAAGATCAGGTGCTATTTTGAAATTTTCCCTTCCACGAATAAAATTGTAACTACAGAAATGTGTAGATAACTCCCACCCCATCCTAAATTGCTAGTCTCTTTTGGACAGTTGTGAAATGTAAGAAATTGGTAATATTTCATAAAATTGGACTATTGTGCCGAGATGTTTCAATAAGTCGTGTGTGCTTTGGATGATGATACAGTATGTGTGCTTTGTCCGCTCGATATATATAAGAACTCCCCAAGCATAGGGCTAATACGTTGATGAAGCATAATAATCTGGAAGTCTGGGTATCGTACCCAAGGGAATATTCAATCAATGCTTGAATGGATTTATAGATGTGAGAGTTGCGGCGTTAAGACGGCCAACTTTTAGATGCTTTGAAACGGGAGAAAATAAATGGTGAGAATACGAGTTTTAAACTATTTAAAACGAGCCGCTAGGTCTAGGGGTTCTTAACACCCATAATTCAAGTCAATCAGCTCTTCTCTTGAATTTGCTCGATTTGAGATACGCAGTAAAGGTTCTCAAACCGAAGGATTTATCATTAAAACCATTTAAAACTAGAAATGGAGTTTGAATACTGAGCGAGTTCTAGAATTCATTCAGCAAACGCGAGGGTGACATAGTTCCAAGCATCATGTGTGGCAAATAACTCGCTTTTGCCTACACATTATCAAAGAGATTAACGTCGTTAAGTTTTGATAGACAAAAACGAACTAACTTGATTTTCAAACTAAACATGAAGATTTATTGAGAGAAAAACAAAATCAACCCAAGCCATAGAGTGTTATCCACCCCATGACCAAGCCTAATTAACTACTCACTCATATTAGAAATGTAAATAACAAAGCTAATTATGCAAAACATATTTAACCAACGGAATTTGAAATAAACTTAAGATTAGTACAAATCGAGAGCATAGTTACAACTTTAATGAATGAGAAAATTACAAACAACAATTATCTAAAGGAGTTTTTGCAGAAATTAACTAAGAACTTGAAGAACAATACTAGAGTAAGTAACAAGAAACAAATCTAAAGGCAAATTCTAATCTAGATCTAGGAAAAATGTACTAGATATTTATGAGGCGAGTGGTATTTATACACATGCCTTTCTCTCTAAACAAATATCTCAAAAACGAATTAAAAGCTGCCATGTAACACCTCGGCATCGATACAACCAATTACAACTTTAATGAATGAGAAAATTACAAACAACAATTATCTAAAGGAGTTTTTGTAGAAATTAATTAAGAACTTGAAGAACAATACTAGAGTAAGTAACAAGAAACAAATCTAAAGGCAAATTCTAATCTAGATCTAGGAAAAATGTACTAGATATTTATGAGGTGAGTGGTATTTATACACATGCCTTTCTCTCT
>BPLS01000574.1:357026-457745 GCA_019656275.1 Rhododendron kiyosumense
CAACAAATATCTCAAAAACGAATTAAAAGCTGCCACGTAACACCTCGGCATCGATACCGAGTAGCTTCCTTCTATTCCACTTGGTCGCCGTAGCTACTCGGTATCGATACAGCCAAAATAGTTGTATCGATATCCAATGGCTATAAGCCCACTGGATTTTGCTTGCAATTGGGTATCAAAACAACAAAACTGTTGTATCGATTCGGCCTTCGATATTGCTGATTCTTCAGCTTTGGTCCCCGTCTTGGTATCCAACGGCCCCGGCCACCCAATGGCACTTTGATTCTTCGTTTCCAGGCTTCGGCGACTTCATTTCACACAGCCTTGGGTCTTGTACACCTCCACACTTGTTCCAAGCTTCAAAATCATGCTTTATTCAACGGTTTTTCTACAAAACTAAAGAAACTACCTTACATGCAATATCACCTAAAACAGCATTTTATTCTAAATAAAAGCAGCAAACTAACAGACTTTAAGCACCAAGAACTACATTATTGGGTGCTTATCAATGCGGAAGACAATGGTTGACACTGTTAGAAGTGTATTGAAAGAGGTTCTTTGAAAGTCCAAGAGGAAAGGTCATATATATAAAGAAAACTCGGTAGTAGAATGATGAGGTTCAAGCCATAGTAAAAGCAAAGAAGAAATGTTATAAAAAGAAGCAAAAGGATTGGAATGAGAATACTCATTGTAATGACCAGTAATTTTCATTACTTAATTTAACTATCCAATTCTATTTTCATATATGTTGTATGTGTAGGTTTATATTATTTTATTGTTGGAATTTATTTTTTCGGAAGTAAACTGAGATTGCATATCCATTTTCTGTGCAAATACTGCTCCACGAACAAAACCCCTTGAATGGCTAGAGTACAAAAGTACATGTAGATTCTTCATTTTTTATGCTACCATGTTCTTTCAGTTACTGCTTCATAATGATACCCATGCCAATAATACTCTTACCATACATGACGTTTTTGGCGGGATAATTCGTGGAGGCTTATCAAATCTAAACATTTTTGAAAGTCCATTGGTGCGTTTATACTTAGTTGGAGTTCAACTGTAACGCCCTGATTTTTGGAAAAGTTAATTTAAATAAAACTAAACTAAGTTTAAAATTTATCATAATTTAGTCTTACAAACAAACAAATCTTGAATCAAATTACATTTATTTTATTCAAAAAGGGGAGGGGCACTATTGGTAATCTACTCTTCGCGGCGTCCGTCTTCTTAAAAAAGGATTGGTCAGCTCTGTCGCGCCCGAGATTTTACCCTTATTCGGGAACCCCTACGCCCTCGCCCCCTCTCTTGGGTAGGAGAGAGGAAAGGAGGGGCGGCAATTCGAGGATGGATAAGTGAACTGGTTCCTATGGATTGTGATGTGATTTTTGAAAGAGGTGGGGTATTGAGGGCAAATGAGGAGTTTTGTATTCTATAAGAGGGGTTAGATATTTTTGAAGAAGGTTTGAATTTTAGAAAAAGAAGGGGATTTTATTTATAAAAGGGACTGGGCTTTCCTCAAACTGCCTATGTATCTCTGAGCAAAGGAGAATCAGGTCCGACTGTAGTTCGGGCCACAAAGTGGTATAGAAAATAATTCAGAGTTGCCATTGGGCATAGAGTTTAAGTGTGCCTAGTAATCTCTTGAATATCCGAAGAATAGTTCAAATATTTTAGAAAATATTTTCACGGGCTAGAGAACCCGGTTTTTAGAAAGAGTGACTCTATTTTGCTTTTGGGAAAATGTTTTAAGTCTGCGAGGTTAGAAAAGAAAGGGTTCGGTAATTCACTGTTATGTGTAGGGAAGCCAGAGCACCCTACCCCGCCATTGCGGTACTCGCTTCCTTAAACATGCAATAGAAATGAATTGTTTCTAGATGAAGACGAAATAGAAGTACATTATGTTTGTCATTTTACAGATTTTTTCATGCTCATGCAGATTTAGAAAAACGACCTTTTTAAAAGGGAAACGGTGGACCAACCTGGTTGAAAGGCTTCCTGCGTATCTCCAGAGCGGGAGAATTCAAGTCCATGTAGTTCGGGGTCTGAGAAGGGGAAACGGTCACTAGCAGGCCGCTGGGGATTAAAAGACTTATCCTAAGTCTAGAAAAGGTTCATTTTGGTTGAAAACGAGTCCACGGTGAAAAGTTTAAAAAAGTTCTCCCAAGCCCGGAAACATTCAGTCGGGACCGGGAGGGGTAAAGGTAATTTGAAGGTAAAAATGACTTCATGGGGGTAAAACATTGATTTGGAGAAGTTTTGGTAAAAATATCAACTGAGACCCGGTAAAAGTTGAATGCGGCCTGAAGGGGTAAAACGGTAACTTGGCACCAAAAATGGCTTTACTAGGTTAAAACATTATTAGGGTGAAATTTTGAGAAAAAGTCAACCGAGGCCAAAAAAAAGTCAACCAAGGGCCGAAGGGTAAAACGGTGATTGGGGGTAAAAAAACCTTAGCTGGGTTAAAACATTGACTTGGTGAAAATTTGGAAAAAAGTTTACCCGAGGCCCGAAAAAAGTTAACCGGGGCCCCGGAGGGGTAAAATGATAATTTGGTGCCAAAAATGGCTTTAATGAGTTAAAACATTATTAGGGTCAAATTTTGAGAAAAAGTCAACCGGGCCTGAAAAAAGTCAACTGAGGCCCGGAGGGCTAAAATGGTTATTGGAGGGTAAAAATACCTTTGTTGGGTTAAAACATTGACTTGGTGAAAATTTAGAAAAAAGTTGACCCCAGGCCTGGAAAGGGTAAAAGGTAAATAAGGCAACGAGGCTGCTGTTGTCGGATTTTATTATCATTTTTGTGATTTTTTGAAAAAAGTCAACCTAAGGCCCAGAAAAAGTCAACCGAGCCTCGGGAAGGGAAGAATGGTAAAATGACTAATAATGACTCAATCTAGGATGAGGTGTTTTTCTGTCTTTTAAAAAATAGTATTTATATATAACCCTGCAAAGGGGTAAAATGGTAATTTCAACATCTCCACTTGGGAATAAGCCTCATCATTTAGCCCGAAGGCCCACGGCCGCCCTTGGCTCGTCTGGCCCATCAGGCTTTTACCCGGCCCGAGCCCGCGAAATGGACGGGCTAGCCCAGCCCATAGTTTGTCATGGGCAGGCTTGGGCCTTTGAATTTTTAGGCAGCCCGCCCGTGGTTCTGTTCTGTTTTACTGGTTCTGCTCGTTACAAGAGTAATTTCTAACGGCTACTTCTAGTTCTGCTCGTTACTAGAGATCAATGGCTTTTATCAAACCAACACACTAATGAACTTTGGCTTGCAACCACACAGGATAAAATTCTTTCTCCAACCCTAACTATAAATCCTCTTTTCTGCTGCTTAGACCAGACTTAAAACTCATCTGCTCTCTCTCGCCTCTCAGATCCAAAAGCAAAACTCATCTGCTCTCTCAATCTCTCCGCTCCATAGTCCTCCCCTCTTCCTCCCATTCTCTCACACGTAAACAACATGCAAACAACGATCATCTCTCTTCTCTACGATCTCAACTAGATAACCACAGTCCGCCTCTCCGCCGCCCTATTCGATGACCTCCTCCGCCTCTCCGCACTCAACAGTCAACTCTCTCTGATTTCCACTCTCCTCTGCCGATCTGTAACAGATTAATCCAGGAGAAAAAGGAAGCATGAAAACACGCACACTAGTTTCGAAAAAAATTACCTTCTGGAGGAGTTAAATTAATTATATTTGTAGTTTGTACTTATGATTATTTATTGGGTTTTCCTTGTTTCATGGCAGCTTAATTATCTTTGTACTGTTGATTATTTATTGGGTTTTCATTATATGTGGATTATATATTGTGTGCCATGCAATGATTTCACTGAGCTATTTTAATCATTATTTTGACTGAAACAGTTCCGGAGTCCTCATTTGTGTAAGTTGTGTGGTGGTGTTTTCATTGCAAGAGTGACCTCTTTAGGTGTAATTTGTTTCTTAGGTTCAAGTCATGGTAACATGGTGTAGTGTATTCCAGCCCGCTACATGGCCCGCACGGCTTTTGGCCCTCTAGCCCGCCAATTGGTCCAGCTCGTGGGTTGGGCTTGGGCTTCAATTTATGTTTGGTCACCCGGCCCACCAAAAAGAACAAGCCCGAGCAGCCCAGCCTATGGGCGGGCTTGGGCAGGGATCTGGCGGGCTGGGCCGGCCCGATGATGACCCTTACTTGGGAAGAAGGGTATTTTTGACCTTTTTAGATGTGACCCTTCGAGGGGCAAAATGGTAATTAGAAGCTCCTTCGAGGCGAAACGACAATTTAGAAAGAGAGTTTAATAGATTCTGATTAAGGCCCTCATTGGACCACCTACGTATTCTAAGGCAAATGGAAAATCAAAATCAGGTGAGACGTAGTTCAAAATAGTGGGGGTATAATGGTAAAATGGAGTGAGAATGGGATGGATTCTGACCAAGGCCCTCATCAGACCACCTACATATCTTTGGCAGAAGGAGAAATCAGGTTAGGCTTAATTCCTAACCTCGAGAATTAGGGGGATAAATTTTGACCGAGCCCTTATCGGGCGTCTACGTATCTCCGGTAGAAGGAGAAATCAGGTCAGGCGTAGTTCCAAAAAGTCTTTTTTATATTTTTTCTAATCCGACACTCTGCACAAGTAGACAATTGTCGGCCCCGAAGGGAGCACTTGACTACCATGCAGGAACGTGAATTTCTTCTATCTGATTACCTAGCTATAAGGTAAATAACCAAAGTAAAAGACAAAAACTAAAGGTTACTTTTAGACTCTCGGTAGTAACCCGAGAACAGAAATCGAGGAAAAATAAATCTCTAGAAATCTGGACAGAGTTATGACGATACTAGAGGGATAAAGTGCTGGCAGAAATTCAGCAGCATTTCTACAGTATTTTGGATGATCAGGTAGCTTCTGGCGGAATTTAATAGCGCTTCCACAGGACCTTGAGAATTGGGAAATTCCTATCGAAAAAATGACAGAGTTTCCGAGAAACTTCTACCAAAAAATCGGCATAGCTTCTGTAGAACCTAGAGAATTAGGGAATTTCTACCGAAAAATCGACAAAGCTTCCACAAGACCTTGAGAATCGGGGAATTTTTGCAAAAATCCGGACAGAGCCTCACCGTATCTATCAAGGGAAAAAACCTTTGACAATTTCAAGGAAGAGAGAAATCTTCTAGGATTTCAAGACAGAGAAAAACCTTGTCAGAGCTTCTAGAAGATTCAAAAGAAGATAGAGGGATGAAATGAAATGGAGGCTTGGACCCCCTATTTATATAAAATGGGGAGTGGGGAGGTTGGGGGAGCCTCCCCTTTCATGGGGATGTGGCCCTCCTGTGGCCAATCATCCTTGTCTGCTCCGGTTTGATGCATCAGTGCACTGTTTCGTGTTTGCGCGCAAGAAAGTTCAATATGAATCCGATCAGGGTGACCTTCCTAGAGTTTTGAGGCATTCTAGACGTCGTGGCAACATCCGTTTTACAAGATTACGGTCAGATTGATGAGAAAAAGAATTGTTCGGTTCTCGTGCGTCTTTTGGTGATACAGGTGATCAAAAGACCCAACAAGCTCCAATCGACCTGAGATTTCGCAGAGAGCTTCAAATTCATAAGAATGAGCTACTAGATGGTTTGGATCAAGAAATTTTGATCCCAAGGTTTGAGAACAAAATACTGCCTTTTTTAGAAAGTTTGGTATGCACATAAATATTAAACAAGCTCTGTTTCGCACAAAACTTGACTAGAAATATTAAACAAGCTTGGTTTATAATACCATAATATCACCATGTGTGATGTTTGAAATGGTATAAAGATGATTTTGAAATGCACAGAAATATCAAACAAGCTCCAGTTCGGTGATGATTCAACGGTAAAACATCAACAGATTGTGACGAGACTTGGCAGGTCACCTTAGAATGATAGAAAGGCACATCTGACGGTGACGATCTTGGTTCAGATGTCTTAAAATATATGTTCTCTTCTCAACTCAAATTAGGGTTACTGGGACCCACTTTTGAACTATCAATTGGTAAGGGATCATTCTAGTCCAGACATGGCATGCCTCATCACTAGGCTATGCACATGAAGATTAGCATGACAGACACTGATGTTCTTGCTTATATGAGATGGTAAAAATAGGGGTGGGACAAAATCCGGTGTTTACAAACTTCGTACTTTTCCTTCTGTTGAAATTGTCCCTGTTCGTCTCTAATTCTGGCGTAACATGTCAGGGTCACAAAAGTAATACTGTGAGCTTTTAAGCTCAGTAGCTAACTCTTATCCCTATATCCCTTACACTAACAAAAATAACATAACTTTGTACATTTAAATTCAAGAATTTAACATTTCATCACATGTAATCAAATCAATGTACAAAGTGTCAGAGTGTCATTGTCATCGCAGCGTATCATGATTCGTTTCATCATTTTTCCAATATCATTTTCACTTTCCAATATATTTTTCAAGCACTGCTTCCGCTGCTCCATCTTTCAGGACCTACCGGGTTCACAAGCTTATTACAGATTATGCCACCCAAAAGCACTGATTCCTCCGACCATCTCTTTTAGATCCCACCAAAAATGCATCGTATGAAATGTAAGAGCAGACCTATATATGCATGCGTGTTAAGCAACACACAAAAATGAAAAGGAAATGAGACGTCATTGGATGTTCAAGTGGCTTGACGGTAGAAAGATTTGCATGTTTCAATGAGGATAAACTGCAGTACGCCAGTACATATTATCTCTCTCTACATATTACCTTAAGTCCATCTCCCAAAATTTTCAATTTCTTGTTAAGTGAACCCATGCGGTCAATGTCATTCTTTTTCATTGCTTTTACCTTTCCGGACAAGTTCTTTTTACTAAGAAGCTTTTCGACCTGAAACCAAGAAGTAGCATCTCAATTCCTCAATAACAAAAGATAACATTGTGCATGAGCCATATAGGACATCTGCATCAAAGTGTGAATGTCAACCAAAAACATGCTGCAAATATAACTCAAAAATAAGGCAAGAGCACTGGTCTTACATTCTTTGGTTCTCGAATGACATTGTCTTTTGCTCCATAGGATTCATCAGGTTGGGCCAGAATAGCAATTTTTTTGACCACTGTGTTAGTTTTCTTCACTCGCTCTGCGTTTTCCACCCCAAATTGACGTAAACCTGGAGTCAATCACACTTCATCCCCTGCAGTTCTTGTCTTCTTCTTCTTCTTCTTCTTCTTCTTCTTCAGCTCAGCCTCGTCATCTACAAAACAACAGTTGGGGTAAATAATATACCCCATGTTGTGGTAAATAATATATTGCAATAAATGAAAGAGAGGGCTCTTGAAGTTTGCTTAGCTGGTGCCCCACATACCTTTTTTTTTGCATTTAAATGTTTCTTCTTATCCAAACCAAAAATGAACAAATAACATCCAGTTCACTTACTTCTTGCAATTAAAGCCCAAGACCCCTATTTTATGTATGGGAATGCACGGAATGGACATTCCTTTGGTTGGAAACAAGTACAAAAATTTTCCAGACTGAATTTGAACACTAGCATTACGTAGACATTTTGTTACTCGACGTCCTGACCCCTTTTTGGGTTTCTGTCCAAGTTCTTTCCTTTTAAGAGAATTCTCTTGTTTATTTTCCTATTAGTTGTAGGGAACTGTGTGCCTAGTATTGGTTCAATTTTTCTTCTCTTCTTGGAGTACTTCTTGTCTCTGTAGTCTACTTTACATTTTGGTATGTGTGTTTTACCTTCGATTATGCTCACAAGTCAGCGCTATATCGTCCCTTGAATGAAAACATATTCAGCAATGCACACAAATTCTACACGCTTCATATTGTCTAGACCTTCATCCTGATTACCAGTAGTATGCTCCAAAAAATTCTCAAACTAGTTAAAAGCTGTATGATCCATCAACCACATACCATCCATAAGCATTCTGCATAGTTCAGCAGATTCAGCTCCCTCATCCTCAATTTCTTCTTCTGCTGAGCTTGCAATGGTCACCTTCTCATCTGAAGCCCCTTTACACCATCTACTTTGTCATGCCTAGACTCGTAGTTACCCTCATCCCCATCTTCAAATGCTTCTGTCTCTGTATCCAGTAAATTTTCTAGGTCCCCGGCAAAAGGAGTCCAGGTCACTATTTGCTTCTGAGTCACTCTCAAATTCATCACCATGGAAAGCAGAAAGACTTTGGACTTGTAGATCCCAAATTTCTTGACACTTCTCCCTGGTCTGTTGCTGAAGCTGCAGAAAAGACATCCGCAGGCTACATGCAAACTTGCTGATTGTTGTTGGATCAACCTTGATGCCAGATGCAGCTTGCGAATCATAACAATTCAATGCCATCTTGTTTGTTTAGCAATTTGTTCATCTGGTACATTGAACTTGAGTAGAACCTAGATACAACAAAGCATTAAGGCAAAACAAAATTAGTACTCTTATTATGAATCTTATTGCCAAAAGTTACAACTTCTTGGCATTACGTAGTTAGCTCGACGATTAGGTTGACTGCCATCATATGGGCAAGCGTGTGGGGCACACACCCACACGTGTGCAAGTGAGGGCAAAAAAAAACCACTAAAAAATTGAAGCAGTTAACAGAGAACATGGTGTGGAATGGGCAGTTATAGAGGGTGATGTTTGGTTACTTGAATGCTATTGAGACATCCATCACCAAACTCTCAACATGCATTTGAAATTAATTTGTGGTTAATCAGGGAATTAGAAGTGTGAGCCAACCTCAGTTTTGAGTTCATACCAAAAGGTGCATATATAGAATAGATGAATGAGCTTGTTTATTATTTGCATTCAGAATTATGTCCTCTCCATTTGAGACGTGACACTTCAGGGAGAGGATGAGAACTTCAGACTTTAAGTCCATTGTGGACTAGAAATAACCGGTGGTAAATGATAAGCATTACTGTCATATTGATTGGAATGGCCTTCTCCTTAGCTTATGCCTTTCCTACCAATCAACTAGAGGAGTGACCAGTTGCGTTACATGTTCTCTGCAGGCATTCTTGCTCATTGTAAGAGATCGCTTCTGAAATTAAGAGGCTGAGAATTTTTTGTTGCCGAGTTGGGAACCAACCACTGCTGAGATGATTCAGCAAATGGTTCTTGGCCTGTCTGTTAACAACAGTCAACAACAGCTTGAATACGTGTTGAGGGGTCATTTCATGACATCTCAACGCAGATTTTAGAGATCTAAACAGTGAAGAGCCTTAGGGAGTCTCAAATCCTTAAAATTCAAGTACATCACAGCTCAGTCCCTATTGAAGGACCTTCATTGAGATATCTGAAGAGCCTCAGGGAGTCCAAAAGTTGTGGCTGTTTCATAATTATACTTATCTACTTGTAGGCAGCATTAGCACAATTATGTTGTTAAAAGGTCTCTCACAGATAGCTATGCATATTCTGAAAACACAACCAAGCTATTGCACCTACAACTGGAGCTCATGAAAACCTTTATGTCGACAAAGGCTCCACCTGCCGTCAGTTTGGCCACAACATCATCAGCAAAGATGATAGACAACTTTGTTATACATCAATAACTTATCAAAATGTGAGTGGCGGATAGTTATGGAGGATGAGATGTCTTCCCTTCATCAAAATGGCACATGGAAGCTGGTTCCTCTTCCTGTTAGTAAAACCATTGTTGGCTGTCGTTGGGTATTCACTATCAAGTATCTTCCTGATGGCACTGTTGAGCACTATAAACCTTGCTTGGTTGCCAAAGGCTACACTCAGACTTATAGTGTTGATTATTCGAAGACGTTTTCTCTCGTTGCCAAACTTGGTTATGTTCGGATCCTTATTTCTCTTACAACGAATCTGGGTTGGCTGTTGTTTCAGTTAGATGTTAAAAATGCCTTCCTCCATGGGGATCTCCAAGAAGAGATCTACACGGAGCAACCACCGGGGTTTGTTGCTCAGGGGGAGCGTAATCAGGTATGTCGTCTTCATTAGGCTCTATATGGGCATAAGCAGTCTCCCAGAGCATGGTTTGGCAAGTTTATTGATGCAATTTTGCGATTTGGCATGCATCGCAGTTAGTCTGATCAATCTATGTTCTCTCTCACATCGGACCGAGGAAAAGTATTATTGATTGTCTATGTGGATGACATTATCATTACCGGTGATGATCAGCGAGGTATTGATGAGCTAAAAGCTTTCCTACATCGGTAGTTTCATACTAAGGATTTGGGAAAACTACGATACTTTTTAGGTATTGAGGTGGCACGATCCAAATATGGTATTAGCTTATCACAGAGGAAGTATGTGTTGAATATTCTTGAGGATGCTGGTTTGTTGGGAACTAGGCCTGTTGAGACTCCTATGGATCCTAACGTCAAATTGTGTGTTGACCAGGGGGAGCTGCTCTCCAATCCTAATCAGTATCACTGTTTAATTGGTAAGTTGAATTACCTTACGATTACACGCCCCGATAACTCATTTGCAGTGAGTATGGTTAGTCAGTTCATGTCTGCCCCTCGTCATCCACATTGGAGGCAGTTATCAGAATTGTTAAGTATCTTAAGTCACATTCAGGACTTGGTTTGTTTTATTGAGTGAGTGGACATTTACGTGTTGAGGCATTCACTAATTCGGATTGGGCAGGAAGACCATTGGATAGGAGATCCAATACAGGATATTGTATCTTCCTTGGTGGAAATCTTGTCAATTGGAAGAGTAAGAAGCAGATAGTAGTTGCCTCGTCTAGTGCAGAAACAGAGTATAGAGCAATGGCACACACAACGTGCGAGGTTGTATGATTGCGGTCATTTCTCGAGGAGATAGGATTTAGTATGCAGTTGCCTTTGCCTTTATACTGTGATAACCAATCAGCTATTCACATTACATCTAATCCAATATTTCATGAGAGGATTAAACGTATTAAGGTTGATTGTCATCTAATGCGTGAGAAGTTAATTGGTGAGATGATAGCTACCCCATTCGTGACTATCGGTGCTCAGTTGGCTGACATGTTTACTAAGTCTTTGTTCAACCCTCAGTTAGAGTTGTTAAATAACAAGCTGGGACTTTGTGATATCTATTCTCCAGCTTGAGGGGGAGTGTCAGAGTATTGTGTCTTGTCCCACATTGGTTAACTTAACCTTGTATTGAGTTCCCTCTTAATATAAATAAGATATTACTGCGTTAGGGTTAATTAACACCCTATACACTTCTTTCTATTCCTAACAACAAAAACTAACAAACAAGAACCAAGAAAACTAAACAGGTAAGAAAATCCTACTAGATAAGCCCCAATTCCAGAACAAAGATTGATTCTCCAAAGACTGTTTCATCTTTCTCCTTGAGCTAAGGAAGTCCCGAACATCAGCTGCAATGATTCTCATCACCTAATCATGCCCCATCACTTTCCCTTGGAAAATTCGACATTTTCTCTCTCTCCATAGACCATAGAGAGTTGCTGCTAGAGAACATTGAAGACTAATAGATTTCAAACTTTTACCATTGACCTGCCCACAATACCAGTCAAGAACCTCCATCAAGCTACCAGGCATATCCAAAATCATATTTTTGGTAGCCATATGCTGCCACACAATGGTGGAAAAAGAACATTCAAAAGAATAGGTGTTGGTGAGTTTCATCAGCAGACTTACAAAGAGGGCAGATGCCATCCAACTGCATACCCCAACTTTTCAACCGATCTTTGGGGCTAAGCGTTGAAGGACAGCCAACCAAAGAATAAAAGACCATCTAGGGACAGTATTACCACCCCAGACAATCTTGTGCCGAGGCTGAGTTGGATACCTTTTCCTAGTAGCATTACAAGCTAACTGAATAGTAAACATGCCACTTGGATGAGGTAACCAACAAACAGAATCTTTAGTGTTGGATTTGCTCTCAAACTTGGGAAGTATGAGCCATAATAGTTTGAATGGATTGATTTCTCAATCTAGGCCAACACTAATCACCTTGTTCTATAATAGTATCAACTTCAGCCCATAATGCTCTACCCAAATTAGTCACAACCTTCTCACCAAACTTAGCATACAAAGGACCCAAGTTGTGCCAATTATCCAGCCAGAGAAAAGTATTAGCCTCATTACCAACAAGATATCTGATAAGGGGTTGGCACAGTTTCCTTAAACCAAGGATTTTCCTCATAGTCCAAGAAGAATCACAAGGAATATCCATGGTCCATAGACAGTTCTCTTTAATGAAATACGTGTGGATCCACTTAACCCAAAGAGTGTAAGCCCATAAATGCCTTAGCATAGAAGCCCTATTCCACTCCTTTATTCTTCTAAACCCCAAACCCCCTTCCTCCTTAGGACAACAAATCTGATCCCACTTAACTTTAGCCCCAAAATGCTTAAGCTCAGTACCAGACTAGAGAAAAGCCATTAGAGTACATTCAATCTTCTTAATCACTTTACTAGGAATGATAAAAATAGAGCTCCAGTACACTTGAATACTGAACAAAACAGACTGAATGAGCAAGGCCCTACCTCCATAAGATAATGTCTTAAAATCCCAGCTCAAAATTCAGTGAAGAATTTTCTCCTTCAAAATAGCACAATCATCAACTTTAAGCTTAGAAGAGATCAAAGGAACACCCAGGTATTTAATTTGAAAATGGCCTTCAAGAAAAGGAAGGAAAGCCCTCATTTGACTATTTGAGCCTTAAGATGCACATCAACACCTCCATAGAAAACAACACTTCTATGAATATTAGGTTGAAGCCCAAAGAAGGAGTGGAAATCAGTCAGAACACCATTAATAAGCTCAAAAGAAACCTGATCCACAATACTCAGGATGAAAAGATCATCAGCAAAAGCAAGGTGGCAGATATTCAAAGCACCACACTTGGGATGGTAAGAGAAACCACCATTTTGGACTCTGTATTTGAGAATAGCAGCAAAAGCTTCCATAACAATTAGGAAAAGGTAGGGTGAGATACGGTCACCTTGCCTTAAGCCTCTATGACCAAGAAAATAACCCTCTAATTCCCATTAATGACCACTGAGTATTTAGCTGAGGAAACACATTGCTTAATCCAATGCACAAACAAACTAGGGAATCCCATACAAGTCATAGTGTCAAAAAGGAAATCCCAGTCAACCGAGTCATAGGCTTTCATAAGATCAATTTTGATCGCACATGTAGGAATGCCGTGATCTCTATGATAACCTCTAACTAACTCTTGCATCAGAAGGACATTATCAACAATTGATCGTCCTTTGATAAAAGGAGATTGAGCTTGATCAATAACAAAGGGCAAAATGCATTGCATCCTATTTGCAAGGATTTTAGTAATGCATTTGTGGTGCTATGCTTTCTCCGGTTGGATCTTGGATGAGATGGTGGCTAGGTTACTATATCTTGGACGTGGATGAGACCTGCTCAAGTAGCACCCGCATTAGTGCCCAAACCTAGATCGTGGGAAGTCCGGGATAGACACTCCGACGGTTAAGTCAGTGAGAGGGAAAAGAAGCTTTAGGTTTAAGTTTAGGGTTTTGGGGGGAGAAGAGTTGATTACCTTCCTCTCAGGGAGAACTACTCCTTTTATAGGCAAAGTAAACGTAGAAATTATCCCACGTGTATGCTCCACGCGCTCGGTGATTGGCTCACCAATTGTGGCGCCAAGTCAAGTCCGCAGTCCATGCCCTGACATGATCTCCATGATCCGCTTGTGTAATTGGAAAAATGGTTCCACGACACGTGTCACATCTACTCGACTCTTCCTGACTTCCTCTTCAAGTCAGGGAGCAGGGATGTCTCAGTGGCTGCCGGTCGATGCAGCCCGGCAGAGATTGGTGTTCAGACTTCTGCAGAGTTAAAAACTGGCCCGGCAGGTATCTGCCGAACAGAACGTTGTAACCAAACGACCCTCATCCGGGTGCACGGTTCCACCGCTGATAGACGAATTTGGGCCGGCAAGATTGGTCTAGCGGAGGCATAACGACCGCGTGCCGCCAAACCAACCAATCCTTAAGTCACCAGGCTCACTTCACCTATATCCTGGTCCAGTTTTGCCGAGCCATGCCCGCCACAACATTTATACTTCACATTGCAACAAGATATAGGCCTGTAGTCTTTAACAAAGGAAGGAGCACTAACCTTTGGGATCAAGGAAATAGCAGTGGCATTCCATTCTTTAAGGAGCATACCAGAATCAAAAAAAGAGGCAACAGCAGCAACAAAATCACTTCCCACCACATCCCAACTTTTCAGGAAAAACAAAGAGTTGAAACCATCAAGCCTAGGGGCCTTGTCCCACTACAAGAAATCAGACTTTTCCCAGTGTCTAAAATGCCGGCAATTGTGAAATAAACGCCGGGAAAAGTCTTCCCAGCGTTTCTCCCGGCGTTTGTACTGAACGCCGCGACTGCCGGTGTCGGGAATACTTCTTGGCATTTTATAAAACGCCGATAATGTTTCCCGGCGTTTTGGCAACTTTTGTCGGCGTTTTTAAAACCTTGGGAATAAATCCTTGATCGGCAGCTTTTCCAGTCCGGCGACTATTGTCGGCGTTTTTAAAACCTTGGGAATAAATCCTTGATCGGCAGCTTTTCCAGTCCGGCGAACCCTTTGCAAACACCAGGAAAACTTTTGTTGTAAAAAAAAAAATATCAACCTTTCCTTTTTTATAAACGCCGGGAAAACTTCTGTTTGTAAAAAAAAAAAAAATAATAATTCCTGCATTCCAATCCTTTTAGTGGTAACATCAAGCCACTTAAACATTCGTGCACTCTCATTCTCAGTAATTGTCTTCTCATCAATGGACAAAATAAAAGATTTTGCTGAACATTTGGCTTCACCATTGTGAACCATCTAGCACAAACAAAGTAACCATTAAACTAAGGATTCTTCTACAAAATCGCTTAAACATAAAATGCAGACTTCAAGAAAGGAAATTACAACAGAAAAATGGGTATGTAGCACCTTTAATGTGTCAAGATCATTCCACGGGCCCTTATCCGCAGGCATACATCCACCTTTGTCCGCACAAGTGCATGTACCACCCAGAAAGTCTGGTAGCTCACTGATACATATCATGGTAGAACAAAAGGTGGGGTAAGGACCAACATTAATGTGTTCAACAGTCAAGCCATGCATTGTTATGTTATGTGTTAAGAATAGCCAAAAATTGACTTAAGGCATAAAGCATTGCTGGTTTTGCAATCACATCAAAAGAATTTTTACAAATGTTTCCTTTCAAAATAGTTGCCATAAGTTTCAAAAAGAGGTTATGCACTAGAACTACCAGCAAAAGGAAAATGGTGAAGTAAAATGATGGGAGCAGTGGATGAGGGGGGGAGGTGAAACAAGGCTTACTAGACTGGACAATGTTCTAAAAGGACAAAGAACAACCAAAAGGAACAGGCAAGATACCGAAAAGAAAAGAACATAATTGAATCTCAAAGCTAAAGTTCAATATGGCACAAGTGCAATAAAATTAGATAGAAACGAACCTGGTCAATTATTGTAACTATGCTCACATTATACTTAGCTTAGTCTCATAAGATGACGGAAAGTTAATAGTGTTGTATTCCTCAATCGAAATAAAAACCACAGACAAGCTAGAAACCATTCTCTATCATCTACTACAAACTGTGTAACAATTCACCATTTTGAAGCGCAGGTGGGAGCACAGTTGAAACTTAATGAGATTCTGTCAAATACAAAAGACTTGCCTTCTTAAGAGACCTAAGCCTCGTCTTCTTCTCATCCTCAGAGTTCTCCATTCCAGATCTTTCAAGACCTGTGATCAAATCACGTGAACAGAGGACACTCAAACAAAGCACAACAAATAAACACATTGAACATTCAAGTAGTTGTTGGTGCTGCTTACTCAAAACATCAAAAGCAAAAGCTATATATGTGCACTATTAAGAAATAGGAATTGTTATTGATCAAGGCAATCTCAACCCTAACCGTTTCTACTAAACCCAATAATTGAAAAGCCAATCAAGGAACCAACACATTTTTTTAATCGTCTATCCTACCACATACCAATGTATCTTTTTCACAACTCTTTTAGTGCTTCTTTCATGTCAATATTCTATAATCTGCCGCCTTTCTCAGAAATGACGGCAGTCATGTGTCCGTTGCACTTCTTCACTTGTTCTGGTTCCCATCATTGTGACGGCAAATGTGTGAGAGGATTAATCGATCATACCAATACACCAGAGCTTATGCTCTTGCTGACACCTTTCAGTAGACAAAAGTTTAGTGAGGGATATCTTCAAGCAAGGAACAATAAACAATTCAAATGCTATAAGTAAACTTCAAAATCCTAACCACATGAAGCTACGTGTACAGTACTTGCATAAAACTAGCGATCCATAGTTATTGAGTATACATAATATGATGCATCTCAAATCAAGGGAGAACCAAATCCTATAAGAACCATACATTAACTTAAAGGCTAGAAACAAAGCAAAATATTGATCAAATAAAAAATAATTGGTTGCAGTTTTCGAAATCAACATTTCAGGACGCTTTTCAAACAAATTTGACAAATTTGGATGACTTGCGAAACTTAGTTTCTGGAAATTTTTGGAAAACAACAAAAAGATGTTCTCAATCTATAGCCTCAAAACCTCAAAAGATATGAAAACAAGGAGAATGTACCAAATCAAACTAAGTCCCAATCAATTAGGTTCGGCTGCATTAATCCGTTATCTCCATTTTCTTTTCAAGTAGACATCCACTACATCTCCAGCTCCAAGGACAATAATCTTTCCTAATCTATGCATTCTATGAAAATTCCAAGTTTCAAATGGAGATTGAAGCCACCACAAAAATAACTTAAATGACCAAATAATCCTCACAAGACATCAAATATTAACATACCAACAGCCAACAATGCAAATTACCATGATTTCAAAGATTTCCACCAACAGCTAGATACATCCAAACAGGTACAAGTTTGAATCAAAAAATATTCAGCGAATGTAAGTAAGGATAGAGATGAGAGTTTTACAGTAATTAATGAAAATGTGATTCCTGAATAGCCGAGAGAGAGAGAGAGAGAGACAGAGAGAGAGAGAGAAATTACTTCAGGGAAGATGACCATGGCGCCAAAACCGAGGGGCAAGTTCCCACATGAGCCCGGTGTTCTCTGCTAACCACACAATCTCCCCCTCGTTCCCACAGTAAAGGAAGATGGGGCCCATGCGATCGGGACCCACCCAATGCTCCGCATTGATGAGGTACCGCCGCCGAAACGTCGGAAGATCGTCGGAGAAGCTGAAGTGGTCGAGATGCTGCACGAAATACCTGGTCTCGTACTTGTATTTCTGCTGCTGCTGTTGTTTTTGTTGTTTTCGGTGTTGATTGGGGTTTATTGGGGCTTGAGAATCTGGTGGGGATGCAAAGAAGGGTTTGTTTGAAGTGCGATGACTGGGATGAGGAGAGAGATAGGAGGAGGAAGAGGATTAGAGAGAGAGAAGGAGACGCGTGGTTGTTGTTGTTGGAATACTAGTATACTCGTATACTAGTATATTGTGTTTAGTCCCACATTGCTTATTTACATTATGTAATGAACTATCTCCTCATATAAATAAATGATTATGTGTGAAGGTGTAAGTCACTTTACACACTTTTTCCTCTCCAAACAACATGGTATCAGAGCGGGTTCTTAAACCGCCTTTGAAACCCTAAACCCTCACCACCATAGCCGCCTCCCACCCTAGCCACCCATTCTTGGCCGCCAACAAAAAAAAAAAAAAAAACCCTAAAACAACCCACCCAAACCTTTTCGAATCCTAAAACAACTTACCCACACTCATCAAAACCCTAAAACGACACTGTTCACGGCACTGTTCATCGGCACTGTCCACCGGGTACTGTTCACGCGACTGTTCACCGGGGGTACTGTTCACGTGCACTGTTCACGCGCACTGTTCATTGGTACTGTTCACGCGCACTGTTCATCGACCTCCGTTACGTCGTCACAGACCTCCGGCGACTTTTGCCGGCTCTCGTTCGGCCACCGGCGACCCTCGCCGGCCCTCGTCTGCCTCCGGCGCCTCTTTTAATTACTGATCTCTGTCTCTTGATGATTCTATCGTTTGCTTCTGACACTCTGGTATGAGTTTGCCGTTGGTATTCTGTTGTGTTCTTATTTGTGGGCCTATTCGGCTGCCCTACTTTATGTCTGGCTATTTTGGACTTCTCGTTTCTTCTCGGCCTTGTTATTTTACTGCTCTTGTTTGCTGGTGATCGTGGTTTGTTGATGATTGTGGCTGCCTCTGTGTTATTGGCATAGTTTCTGGTTGGTATATTTGCAATGAGCTCTGGCACTGCCTCTGTTTCTAGTTCTAGTACTGCGACTTCCGCTGTTAGTCGTTCTTCCCGGTCTCGTGATCGGTTGTCCATTACCTCTACCTTATTGAATGGTCGAAATTATGCTGTTTGGGCTAAGGCTGTTGAAGTCTATTATATCGGGGAGTCCGACTATCATTATCTTACTGATGATCCTCCCGCGGCGACTGCCGCATCATATGGTGCTTGGGTTCCTGCAGATGCTAAAATTCGTGTTGAGCTTTGGAATAGTATGGAGGAAAATATTAAGAATACTCTGGTTTTCTTATCTACTGCGAAAAAAGTATGGATGAAGGTTAAGGAGATGTTCTCTGGGGCTGATAATCTCCGCCAGACTTATGCTCTTCATCAACAGTTCTTTTCTCTTGACCTTGGCAACTTATCATTGGAAGAGTATTATGCCAAGTTCTGTGGAGTGTGTGAGGAGCTCAACACTTGTGAGCCCATTTCTTCAGACATTCAAGTTATGGAGCGTCAGCGTGAGCGCTTGCAAGTAGCTCGTTTTCTGTTTGGTTTACCTTCGCCAGCATATGATTCTATCCGGTCCAATCTTTTGGGTGGTAGAGATTTACCTTCTCTCAGTGAGGTATTCAGTCGTGTCCGTCAGGCCTCTGTTCCAGACTCCAGTGCTGTTGATTTGACCCCTGCTGCCCGCTCGGCTTTGGTTACCACGATTCCTCGTGGTGGTACTTCTTCTCGTGGTTTTGACCGTGGGGGAGGCAGTCGTGGTCCTACTGGCCGTGGATATGGTCGTGATTCTGGTAGCAGTGGTCCGATGCAGTCTGTTGGTAGTCGTGATTTTGGTAGTGGTAGTGGTGGTCGTGGTCGTGATTTTAGTCGTGCCCGTGGTCGTGGGTCTCGTTCCTGCACCTATTGCCATGGTACTAATCATACAGTTGATTTTTGTTGGATTCTTCATGGCCGCCCATCTGCTCATCAGGTTACTGTTTCTGAGGATGATGGCTCTGTTTCTGTGCCCAGCTCCATCCCACGAGTTGTTACTATTCCAGAGGATGAGTATCATCGCCTAATTTCCCGGCCGCCCTCTTATGTGCCTTCCTCTTCCACTGCTACGTTCGCTCAGAAAGGCTCCACCTTTGCTGGCCTGGCCTCTAATACTCCATGGGTTATTGATTCTGGTGCTACCGATCATATGACAGGTCACTCCATCCACCTCTCTGGTTCTCGTCCTCTTATGAAGTCTTCTCATGTTGCCTTGGCTGACGGTTCCTCTTCTGACATTGCTAGTTTGGGTTCTGTTATTTTACATTCTTCTCTTACCTTAGACTCTGTTTTACATGTTCCTCGTTTTCCCCATAGTCTTATGTCTGTTAGTAAACTTACCCAATCCTTAAATTGTTCGGTTACCTTTTTTCCTGGTTATTGTGTATTTCAGGATCTCAAGACGGGGAAGAAGATTGGTGGCGGTGTTGAGCGTGGTGGTCTATACTATTTTGACACTGGCGAACGTGAACCTCTTGCCTCTGTTGCTTTTCAGGCTTCCGTATCTCCTTATGAACACCATTGCCGTCTTGGTCATCCTTCCCTTCAGACTCTCAAGCAGTTAGTTCCGTCGTGTCGTAGTCTTCAGTCTTTGCCATGTGAAGTCTGTGAGTTCAGTAAACACCGTCGTGTTTCTTTTCCACCTAGAGTAGAGAGTCGAGTGTCTCGTCCTTTTCATTTAGTTCACTCCGATATTTGGGGTCCAGTGCGTGTTTCTTCACGTGGTGGTTTTCAGTATTTTGTTATTTTTGTGGATGACTATTCTAGACTTACTTATGTTTATCTCATGAAAAATCGGTCAGACTTGTACTCAATTTTCAAATCTTTTTATATGGAAATAAAGACTCAATTTGATGTTTCTCTTCGTATCTTTCGTTCGGATAATGCTGGTGAATATTTCTATAATGTTTTGTCTGCCTTTTTTGATGAGCATGGTATTCTTCATCAATCTTCGTGTTCTCGCACTCCCCAACAGAATGGGGTTGCTGAACGCAAGATACGACATTTGACAGAGGTTGCCCGAGCCCTTTTAATCCAGCGGACGGTTCCCAAATCCTTTTGGGGCGACGCCGTCCTTACTGCTGGTTACCTCGTGAATCGCATGCCCTCCCGCGTTCTTGGGGGCCAGATTCCCTATAGTATTTTGCACCCTGGTTGTTCTTTATATTCTTTACCTCTGAAAATTTTTGGGTGCACATGTTATGTTCATGCCTTGAATCCCGGCCGCGATAAACTTGATCCTCGCTCTATTAAGTGTGTATTCCTCGGGTACTCTAGGACTCAAAAAGGTTATAAGTGTTATTCTCCCACTCTGCATCGTGAGTTTGTCTGTGCTGATGTTACGTTTCATGAGTTGTTACCCTATTTTCCGTCTTTGCCTCATGCGGATCAGTCTGAGTATATGCATATTTTGGTTCCTTCCGGGCAACCTCAAAAGCAGCACCCCCCGATGCAGGTATATGTTCGCCGTGCCAAAGCTGCACCACCACCATCTCCGCCTAATGCTGAGCCTTCTCCTCCGTTGCGAGATCCGCCTCCACCTCCTTTGGCTCCTATTGCTCCACCTTCTCCTCCCATTGCTCTTCGTAAAGGTATTCGCACTTGTACTATCTCTCATCCTATTGCTAAATTTGTATCCTATGATCATCTGTCCCCCACCCTTCGTGCTTTTACTGCCTCTGTTTCCTCTGTCTTTGTTCCTAAAACTGTTCAGGAGGCCTTGTCTATTTCTGAGTGGCGGACAGCTATGGAGGAGGAGATCTCTGCACTCCATGATAATGGGACTTGGGAGTTGGTTCCTCTACCCTTTGAAAAATCCACTGTAGGGTGCCGCTGGGTATTCACTGTGAAATATCATCCTGATGGGTCTGTTGAGCGTTACAAAGCTCGCCTTGTTGCTAAAGGCTACACCCAGACTTATGGTGTTGACTATGCTGAAACCTTTTCCCCGGTTGCGAAGCTTGGTTCTGTCCGTCTCCTTATTTCTCTTGCCGCCAACCTTGGCTGGCCCTTATTTCAATTGGATGTCAAGAATGCTTTCTTACATGGCGATCTTCTTGAGGAGGTTTATATGGAGCAACCACCTGGGTTTGTTGCTCAGGGGGAGCGTTCTCAGGTATGTCGTCTTCGTAAAGCTCTTTACGGGCTTAAACAGTCTCCCAGGGCCTGGTTTGGCAAGTTCAGTGATGCAGTTTTGAAATTTGGTATGAATCGATGTCAGTCTGATCATTCTGTTTTCTCTCTCACATCTCCTCGAGGCAAAGTGTTATTGATTGTGTATGTCGATGATATTATTATTACGGGTGATGATCAGAGAGGTATTGATGCGTTGAAGGTCTTTCTGCAGAGTCAATTTCATACTAAAGACTTGGGTAAATTGCGATACTTTTTAGGTATCGAGGTGGCACGATCTAAAGATGGTATTAGTTTATCACAAAGGAAATATGTGCTGGATATTTTAGATGAGACTGGTTTGTTGGGGGCGAAACCTGTCGATACCCCTATGGATCCTAATGTCAAACTATGCACTGATCAGGGGGAGGCACTGTCTAGTCCTGATCAATATCGCCGTTTGGTTGGTAAACTGAATTATCTCACTATTACACGTCCTGATATTTCATTTGCAGTGAGTATTGTGAGTCAGTTTATGTCTGCTCCTCGTGTGCCACATTGGGAGGCTGTTCTTAGAATTGTCAAGTATCTTAAGTTTCATCCTGGACGTGGTTTATTTTATAGAGCTAATGGTCATTTGCGTATTGAGGCATTCACTGATTCTGATTGGGCAGGAGGCCCATCTGATAGGAGGTCAACCACTGGATATTGTGTTTTTCTTGGTGGCAATCTTGTTAATTGGAAGAGTAAGAAACAGACCGTGGTTGCACGGTCTAGTGCAGAGGCAGAATATAGAGCCATGGCTCACACCACATGTGAGATTGTGTGGGTGCGATCTTTTCTTGAGGAGATAGGATTCCATGTGCAATTGCCTATGAATTTGTATTGTGATAACCAAGCAGCAATTCACATTGCATCCAACCCTGTATTTCATGAGCGGACTAAGCATATCGAAGTTGATTGTCATCTGGTGCGAGAGAAGTTGACTGATGGTGTTATAGCAACTCCTTTCGTGTCTACAAGTGCTCAATTGGCTGACATATTCACCAAGTCATTGTTTAAGCCGCGGTTGGAGATGTTATGTGACAAGCTGGGTTTGTGTGATATCTATTTCCCAGCTTGAGGGGGAGTGTTGGAATACTAGTATACTCGTATACTAGTATATTGTGTTTAGTCCCACATTGCTTATTTACATTATGTAATGAACTATCTCCTCATATAAATAAATGATTATGTGTGAAGGTGTAAGTCACTTTACACACTTTTTCCTCTCCAAACAACAGTTGTCAATGGCAGTCTCACCATGGAGAGTCAGAGGAGGAAACCTCTGGGAATGGTAGCTATGAGGAGTGAAAAGTGAGTTAGTGTTGGATGAGGATGGAGAGAGAGAGAGAGAGAGACCAAATGAGGATGGAGAGAGAGATGAGGCGAACGGCGAGGGGGAATACTTTCACCTCTTAACCCTAAATCCCAAAGAGAAAATAGGGCTTCTTTTTCCCTATCACGCAAGACACGAGTAAAGGGGCTATAAACGGGGTTTTTCAAAAACGCGGGGAACCAAGTCCCAGGAAAGCCTACATCTGTTGTAGTGTCCCCATTAATGGACAAAAGAGCAGCCTTTATTTCAGTCACAGTAACAGGAGCAACAAGCATACCCCTATAAGGTGATGAGGAACTTCTGTTTGGATAGCTTGATTAAGAACAGGAACAGAATCAGTTTTTTCCCATGAATGGAGTACCCAACAGTCCAATATAGTAACCCAAGATCTCCTGCTTAACAGCCTCAGGATCATCAATCAATGTACCAACAGAATTAGTGAGACTAAGGATTGTGTTCCTTGCCCTATGGGAGCACATTTTCCTATGGAAGTACCTAGAATTCTGATCACCAGAGCAAGCCATTTAAATCCTAGCTTTCTGCTTCAAGAAAGATTCCTCAGCCATTCTTAACCCCACATATTTACCCAGCATTTCTTTCTCAGAATGACACAAAGCAGAATCAAAAGGAGATTGACAATACAAATCTTGTACTCTATCTAACTCCTCCTTTGCCTCACATACTCTTTTACTGATGTTAGAGTTGTAATGAAGATTAAACTTTTTGAGAGCACCTTTTAATCTCTTCAGCTTAGTAGAGAGCACAAACATAGGCCTACCAGTCACATGCTCAGTCCAACACTGGACCAGAACATCTTTAAAAACAGGATTCTGAAGCCAAAAGTTGAAAATTTTAAAAGACCCTTTACTGTGTAAACAGGGCAGCACAGTTACACACCATGGGACAATGACCTGACAATCCAGGAGCAAGAAAAGAAGCTTCACAGGCAGGGAAAGCCACCAACCACTGATTATTAGAGATTACTCTATCAATCCTACTTTTATTATCTCCCAAACCACCCCTTTTATTAGTCCAAGTGAACCAAAAACCCTTTGCCGGTAAATCATCATGTAGAATATCAGCTAAACATTGATTGAATTCAGCAGCTACATTAGAGTCAAAACCTACCAGTCTCTCTGAAGTGGCTCTAACAGTATTGAAATTGCCCATTTGAACCCAAGGCTTAGTACCAACAGAGTTAGCAATGGTTCTCATATCATCCCACAACTGTCTTCTATCTACAGCTCTATTATGCCCATATACCATAGATAGTACAAAAGAAGCAGAACCATCCAGAGGAAGAAATTCAGAAACAATCAGTTGATCAGAAGAAAACAGGATAGAACTGCCAAAAATAGTAGGGTCCCACCCAAGGAAAATCCAAGCAACTGGACCCACAGAGTAGTTATGAACACTCAACCAGTGAGAAGGAAAACAAGACTTCGCAGTAGAAGAAATATTAGAATCTCTAACTTTAGTCTCCACTACACCCATGACAGACAATTTATGAGAAGAAATAAAAGATCTAACCTCTTGTTGCGTAAGGGGATTATTAAGTCCCCTTATATTCCAAGCACTGACTTTGAATGGTTAAGAAGAAAACTTTACCAACCCTCCCCTTGCCAGGACTACCAGGACCAGAACCAGCAGGAATATTACCCTTGCCAGGCTTCTTAGCACCCTTACCACGGCCCCTACCTTTCTTCTTAGGGGAAGGAATCTCAGAATTTTCAACAATCAAACCCTCATTAAATTCCTCATCAGTAGGAAGAGAAATAAGAACACCATCTGGATCAAGAAAGGCCTGACCCGCATCACTTTGTAAGATCGAAAACATATTCTCCCCATCCATAGTGCCAGAAGAAGAGCACAAAGGCTGAGGAAGAAAAACCACCTGTCCCCACCATAACAGACTCCTTTGGAGGATTTTCCAGAACAGGATCACCCTTATCACTCACACCAGCAGGAGAAAGAACAGAAGCAACCACAGCAGAGACACCAGCAGAATCATCAACTATAGAGGAAGAAACACCAGCAGCATGAGTAAAAGGAGGGGCAGTCTCCCCAGTTGTTTTGGCCACCCACACCTGCTGCTTAGGAATCACAGATTTAAAATTAACAGGTTTAGGGTGACAATTCCTATGACCAAAAACATGGCAAGATTCACACATGAGGGGCTTCCATGGATACCAAACCCTAATTGTAAATTTGGCCCCAGAAGGCAAAGACAGCCCAAAGCTTTCAGGCAAAGGAGCTGAAGCATCAACCTCCACACAGATTTTAGCATAACTAATCCTCTTACAAGACTCAGTGAGGTGGTCAGCATAAAGGGGTTTCCCAATTGCAGTTGCCACATGGCTCAGCCTCTCCTCAGTCCAGAGCTCTAATGGAACATTACAAAAATTGCTCCTTAACAAGGCTCATCTGTGGATGCCATTGTTTAAGCACCACAAGCTTGCCCCCAAAATGCCAAGGGCCAGACTCAATCATCCGCCTGTAACGACCACTCTTATCAAAATGGAAGAAGAAAACACCATCTTCATTTGATAGCACATCCAACAACCCAAATTGATCCCAAATTTTATGAGCAATGGTCTCAACAGCAGTAAAATGAAGCTTCCGATCAACAAAATACCCAACCACCCAGTCTTTCCATCTATCCACCCCAGCACTAGCAACTGACTCGCATATATTCACATGCAAATCATTATTCACAACAGCAGGGGGACAGTAATGCAAATTCATGCGAGAAATTAATGTATTAACAGGTGCAACAATGTCCTTCCAAGAGGTAGGGGAAGGGGGCTTACCAACAGGAACAGAAGAAAGCGAGGAAGAGTTACCGTCGAGCAGAACCATAGAGAACGAATCCTCAGCCTTCTGACGAAGAACTAAATTCTCTGCAGTGACGGTTTTAATTTGCCACACCACAGAATCATCAGAACACTCGAACTGCAAATGAGAATAAGTCTTCCTGAGATCCCCATCCAGTAATTCAAAAGCTACATTTTGATCAGAACACACAGAAACCCTAGGATCTTCAGGAACCGAACAAGGAGGCAACAACCCCTCCATCAAAGCTGTCAGAAGGATCCTTAGGGTTTGGAGAAACACAAACAGGAGAGCATAACGGAGGGAAATTACCGAGTGAGACAGAAAGAGGAGACATAACAGCTATGGAGAGAAGAAGAGAAGAGGAGAAGAAGACAAACTGACTCAGAGCTTCTCTCTCTAACCCATGGAAAAAGAAAAAGAAATAATTGGTCCTTAATTTGCACAACCTTTCATGCCAGAACATACTGAATTTAGCTGTATAATTAACCGGCTCATGGCTCCACGTACTGTCAGTAAAAGTATCCATAAACAATGCACATTAAAGAAATAGCACCACATTTACCAGTGAGAAAAACTCAGTCAATTCTTACGAGATTTCAAACTAGAATTAAGCATCAAGCGCCGCATATTAAACCCCCTAGTGTCCATCTAGAAGGTGTTGTGCCTGAGAATAACATTGCGGAACCAAATATGTCATCTCAGGCTATTACATGCGACAAGAGTACGAGGCCTGATAGCATTCCAAGTAATTGCACCACTGAAGGTAAGAGGGGGAAGACACAAACTCAACATATGGAGGGGGTGTTATACATATTTGGAGAGGGTTTAACAGCAAGGGGGGTGCCTGTAAAGGCCCTCATCTGACATCTAGTCAAGCGGTTGTGAAAAAAATTGAATAAGAATTCCCTGTTAAGAATAAAGAGGACCTTTTGCTCCAGCGATGTATCCCGCAGGCTCCCATTGAGAGATACATAATACTTGGGGTAGGTAATCAAAGCAGAAATCCAATACCTAAGCTTGTCAGGAAGTTGGAAATTAAAAAATAGAAAAACTCACTACTACACGACCTACACATAATACCCAAAATTCTTCTTCAAAAGCCTCCTAAGTAGCTAAATATTGGCATCACTCATCAGAATACTTAAATGACCTCTGTAAAGAAATAACCTAAGCATGAGCTGATTCGAGTTTCAGACAGTTGTATTCATCTATCAATATCAAGACGAATCAATCCTTGACCACAAACCAATATCCAAAACTCCCGTGCTCAAGGAAAGAGAGAGGGAAAACCCAAACAAAGAAAAGAAACTATAGAGTAACCCCAAAACATATTCTCACTCTGGATACTTTGCGCCGTCAATGGCACGGTAAAAACCCATCATACATGAACATGATATCCTTGATTCCATGCACATGCTTAGATTAAATCAGCATACTACTGAGCATGGATCCACTTTCATACGATGATAAAACCTTGCTTCCGATTAAAGAAGACAATTCTCCACTGTAATTTGCTCGTTGCACGTAATATTTTCACATATTCCAAAACACAATCAGGGAAAACAATTCAGTTACACAGATTCCATTATCAAAGCATATTTTCTAGTGTCTTTCTAGAGGACTTAAGCCTCGCAAAAGCTACTGAACAGTCATATTTATACCTCCCAACTAAAGCCACAACACGTAACAAAGGCCAGCATATAAAGACTGAACACAACACACACACACACACACACACAGAGGGATATTGGTGTCTATATCTGCATAGGTTAGCATATAGCTTCTAAATAAAAACTAGGATTAACACCAAGAAAAGTATCAAAAAAAAAAAAGTGTCAATTTTAGTAGACACATACCCCAAGCAACAGTACATTCCTCGATTGTGGCACTAGCTTGGTTAGCTTGACACTCAATGCCTAAACAGAGCATCAAAAAACAGATCACATTACACAATAACAATAACAATAAAGATAACGATCTTGTGGCACTAGCTTGGTTAGCTTGACACTCAATGCCTAATCAGATCATCAAAAAACAGACCAACAACATTACACAATACACAATAAAGATAGTGATCTTTGCACTCTATTTTCTTATATATTCACTCCAAAATTCATCATTTAGTGCTTAAATTATACACAAAACAAGCACTAAAAGACTAATTTTGGACAGCATTAATTTATCAGAAAGTGGAGTGCAAAAATCATTCTCCAAACAATAAATAGGAAAAATCTAAGAGGAATAACAATTTAAGGAATACAGTAGAATAGATCAAACTCACAGAGATCCGTGATATGGTTCCTACAGATAGCACAGTTATCCACAACAATATCTACATCCACCAAACAAAATCGAATTAGATAAAGGACACGTAGATTGCAAAGATAATTCATGTTGAAGGAAGCTGGTTAGGGTAAGGGTTTGTTTACCCCAAGCCCAGAGAGCGACAGTGTTCCACTTTTTTATTTCAAATCACTTGGCCTTCTTAGATGACAAGGATGCGGAAGCAGCGGAGAAGGACGGTGGTGCATCGCTTGGACCCTTGCTGGCGGGGACCATCGTCACGTCTGCGTCGAGAGAGCCATTGCTTTGATAAACCGAAAACAGAAGGCTAGGGCACTGTCTTCTGATTGCCTCTGTGGCTTTCTAGAAAGAAAGAGAGGAAAGTACTTTAAAATTAAATTGGATATTTTTAAAAATCTGAAATAGGAATATTAGCGCAGTAAGTTTTTACACTTTAAAATTAAATAGGATGCCTATTTAATTTCTTCTATAAATTGGATTTTTTTTAAAATCTGAAATAGGAATATTAGCGCATAAATTTTTACACTATTTCCCACTACTAGTGCTGACAAGAGGGAAGATCGGGGTAAAAAATTACTGTCTCCATCCCCGAACCCCTTCCCCATTCCCGATTCCCAACAAGGATTTGGTTTTTATCCTTCATCCCCATTCCAGATAGAGAATGGGGATCTCTACAGGAATTTAGGGATCCAAAGTTTATTTTTAAAAAAAGAAGAGTAGATAACTGAATTTTAGATACATTACCAAGAATGAATTGAATTTCAAAATAAACTACAAATATCACAATTCATTGAAACAAAAAAGACAAAGATATTGAGAGTAGATAGTAGATTGATAGAGAAAGAGTACTATAGTGAGGGATACTGTTGCTTTGGACTTGTGGGGTGGAAAAGTGACGGATGAGGAGTGAAAACCCTAACCGGAGATTTGGGGATGGGGTGGGGACAAACTAATCCCCATATCCTACCCGATTCCCGAACAAATCTCCAAATCTTCAATTCGTCCTACGCGGGAATTGGATCGAATAACAATGGATCGAAAGCCACAGAAGGCTAGCGATGAATTGTTAGTTGGCAATGTTTTTGTTTTTTTTAGTGACAAGAAATGTTCTATATCACTCGTGTGGGTGGTGATTCACTCCATGTATGATGGGACGGATCCTCTTAGTCAGCCTCCTCTCCTAAATGAGCCTGCAAAACAGGGAACCAGTTAGTGCCATCCAGCTGGATTTAGCCAGAGGGAACTCCAATGCTTAAGTTAGACACTAGGAGAGCATAAAGGCAAGTACAGTAGATCTTAGAAATGGTGTATCACTAAGGGGGATAGGATGAGGGTACCTGCACGTCAAGTCAATATGTGCTATAGACACGTAGCACGTAAAGTCACCTGAATCCATTTCAGGTGAACGTCATGCATGAGGTGTAAATGCGGCGGAAATGTGGCGGAGTCTACATGTCCTGAACATGCGACCAAGATGTGATGCAGAACCGACTTATCTCAAGTTCGAACTTGACAACGTAGTTAGCTGGTAGAAAATCAAAACACAATTGTTGGAAAAAATTCGATGATATATAGCAGCACTCTTTTGAAATTTATGCCGTAGACAAGCAACCATACCAATCAAATGAGGGTTGTTAGAATATTGTCAGGCTTTTGTTAGTCCCACATTGACTAATTGAGTCATTGTAACGAGTATCTCATAATATAAATAAAGTCTGTGTGTGTTAGGGTTAATTAACACCCTAAAACACTTCTCTCTCATTCTCTAAACAACATGGTATCAGAGCTAGAACCTAACCCACCATAGATTCTAATCCTAGCCCACAAAATCAACTACTGTAGCCGTCGTGAACAGTAAATGGCAAACCCTAGCCACCATATTCCAGCCATAAACTCAGATCCAGCCATAACCCAGCCACTGTGACCCTCGCCAGCCACCGGCGACCCTCGCCTGAACCCCAAACCTCTTACCCAGCCTCGAAACCCTAGAACACTCCTCACCTAGTTGATTTCGACCTTCAATACCCCTTGAAAATCAAAATCTAGTTGGTTTCGGCCTTCAAAAACTCTTCAAAAATCAGGACCCATTTGATTTCGGCCTTCATACATGCTTGAAATAGCCCTCTACCACTCGGTTTAGATCGAAACAGTCAGCAATATGTATGTTGGGTTTCAATTCACCAGGAGTTCGTGATCTGTTGGCTTCCCAGGTTGTTTCTTGTTCAACAGTTTTTGTAGCTTGCATGTCTGGACTGTTTTTGCTTTATCCGTTATTTCTGATATGAAAGTTTGGGTTGCGGGGGATCTATGGCTGTTGGTATTCGTGTTAGTATTGTTGGTAGTAGTTTGATGCATGTCTTTGGTTAGTGTTGGTAGAAGTCTCCTTCGTTGGTTGCCAGATTAGTTGGTTTTCTTTTCTTTTTTTGTTGGTTGAGGTTGTGATGATTTATTGTTTGGGGTGCCTCTACATTGTTTGGTAAAATGTCTGGAAGAAGGATTCTGATTCTGGTACTGTTTCTAGCTCCGGTTCTACTCTTGTTGGTAGTTTATCTAGTGGTTCTTCGTCTCGCAACAAGCGCCCTATTACCTCCACACCATTAAATGGGGGCAATTATGTTTTTTGGGCTAAAGTTGTTGAGGTGTATTATATGGGTCAGTTGGAGGACTCTTATTTGACAGGTGAGCCCCCTGCTGCAGATGCACCCACATATGGGGCCTGGAAACCAATTGATGCCCGTATTCGTTCAGAGTTATGAAATAGTATGACGAAACAGGTTGCTAGTATGCTAATGTCTTGTGATACAGCTAGAGAGGTGTGGACACAGGCAAAAAAGTTGTATTCAGGTGTCGACAATCTCCGTCGTATGTATGATCTTCATCGGTCTTTCTTTAATATATTTCAGGGTGATGATTCTTTTGAGGATTATTATGCTAAGTTCCGGCGTATTTGTAATGAGTTGGATATCTGTGAGCCACTTTCTGCTGATATTCAGGTTATACGGCGCCAGCGTGAGCACATGAGGGTTACTCGTTTCTTATCTGGTGCATCATCCACTTTCAAACCTGTGGGTAATCAGATTTGGGGGACCGTGACTTACCTCCTCTCAGCAAGGTATTCAGTCGTCTCCAGCAGTCATCGTCCATTTCTGGTACACCGGCTCCTGACCGTTCTACTTTGACTTCTGCTGTTTCTGATAGCTCTATGTTCTCAATCAGCCGTGGCTGTGGTCGCGGCCGTGATTCTGGGTTTCGAGGTCGTGATCGCGATTTTGGGATGAATGGTCGTGGTTCTGGTGGCTGTACAAACACTGTTATTGGTGGTCGAGGTGATCGTACATTTAGTCGTGGTGGCCGCATGACAGGGGGAGGCCGAGGTCGTGGCCATGGTGCTCGGTTGTGTACTTACTGTGGGGGACCAATCATTGGGTGGACACAAGTTATGAGTTGCATGGCTTCCCTCAGGCTCATCAGGCCATTGTCTCTAAAGATACTGGACAGTATGCTCAATCCTCTGCTGATAGTGTGGTTGTTTCAGCTGATGAGTACCAGCGGTTATTGTCATTTCAAACTGCAATAGGATCTTCCACTGCTACGCTTGCTCAGACCGGTCTATCTATTGCTTGTGTTGCCTCCTCTTCTTCCTCTCTTTCGGCTATTGACTCAGGAGCTACTGATCCTATGACTGGTACACCTGCTTTCCTTTGTGATCGACAGCCAATTGATAGATCATCTCATGTTACCTTAGCTGATGGATCTACCACTACTATTACTGGTTTGGGTTCAGTTACTATCTCTTCCTCTCTTACATTGACATCTTTTCTTACATGTTCCTCGTTTCCCGTTTAACCTTATGTCTGTGAGCTGTCTTACAAAATATTTAAATTGTTCCGTTACATTTCTTTCCCATGACTCTGTTTTTCAGGATCTCACGACGAGGAGGAAGATTGGTTGGGGCATTGAGCGAGGTGGCCTATATTACTTGACAGTGTCTCAACCCATTGCCCTTTAGACATCTGAGTCTCCATATCAACAGAACTGTCGTCTTGGTCATCCCTCTCTTCAGAGTTTAAAGCATCTTGTGCCCTCGTGTCGTTCCATTGATAAGTTGGTTTGTGAAGTCTGTGAGTTTAGTAAACACCGTCAAGTCAGTTTTTATCCTAGGGTTGAGCGTCGTGCGTCGCATCCTTTTCAGTTAATTCATTCAAACATTTGGAGGCCTATTCATGTGCCCAGTATTTCTAGTTAGGGATGGCCATCTCGGCCGATCCGTACAAATCCGATCCATTATCCGCTCCGAACGGATCGGATATTCGGAGATTTTTTCGGATATCGGAGCGGATTCGGTTTTTTTTTTTTTTTAAAAAAAAAAAATCGGATATCGGATCGGATCCAACCGGTCCAACCCTACGCTCGTCAAGGTAAACCGAATATCACAAAACAAACAGGTAACAGGTTCGTTGATCTGCTCTATTCTTGGGTTTCTTTGAAAATCAGAAATTATTCTTCATTCTATCTCTCTGTCTCTCGATTTGTGGGTTTGAGACTGTGAATTTATACAGAAATTGCTGTGTTTACCCATGGTGTAACATCTTTGTGGGTTTTTAGGGTTAGTTATTTTAGGGATCTAGATTATATATAAGCTTATGTGGTCCAGGAATTGCATTTATGATGTTTCTCATTACTATGTGATGAGTGTCCAACTCAGTTTCTGTTTGGAATGTCAAATTTTTAGTTCTTTATAAGAGCAATGTATAATGGGAATTTTGGATGTGGGTAGAAAAAAATAGGCTATCAAAAGCTACTTTTGTTATGAAACAGTATTGTTGTCGTTTATATAATGTTAAGAGTATGAGTTTGAAGTAGGGGAAGGAGAAGGAGCCCTTGACTAGCTGGTAGAGGGATCAAATGGTATAGGATAGCTCATCTGATCCTGCTTAGAGTTTAGCACATTCTTTGTTGTCATTCCATGTATGCATGTGCATATCCTGCTGCAGTACTACTTTAAATGCATGTGATCTTGTGTTTATAAAATCTTTTATGTTTTTTAATATGTAGTGTGCCAACTTGGGAAAGTAACTCTACGTCACCTAAAATTGAATCGAATGAGGCACAATTACCAACACTTGATAGTTCACAAGCAGAAACCGAGTCAAATCTCCCTACAAATGAACCAGAAGAACTTGGGTGTACTTCTGATGGTGATAAAATATTGTCAAAAGGTAAATGTAGGAGCACAGTTTGGGAGCATTTTCAGAAAATAAAAACTAAGGACACTGGTGAAGAAAATGCAAGGTGCTTGTATTGTAAAAAAAAGTTTGTTGGGAATAGTAAGAGTGGAACAACACATTTGAAAGATCATACTAGTTCTTGTTTCATGAAAAAAGCAATTGATAGCATGCAGAAGTTTATAACACCTAGTCTTTTGATGGGGGGAGGGCAAAAAGGCCAACATGCAATCATATAGCTATGATCCAGAAGTTGCTAGGAAACAACTAGCTTACATGATAATAATGTATGAGTACCCTCTAAGCATGGTGGAACATGCTGGGTTTAGGAGATTTTGCCATGCTTTACAACCTGCGTTTCATGTGATTTCTCGGAACACTATGAAGAGGGACATTTTTAAGACATATGATGTTGAGAAGCTGAAGACAATGAGGCTTATGGAAAGAAACAAAAGTAGAGTTTCCTTGACTACGGATATGTGGACATCTATCAGTAAGAAAAGAGGGTTCATGGTTATCACGGCGCACATCATTGATGATTCTTGGAAGTTACAAAGCCGCATTCTTAGGTAATTTTAATTTTATGCAAGTTTAATTTTATGCAAGTTGTGTGTTGTTATTGTATATTCATACTTAATAGTAACTGTTTTATTTAGGTTTGTGTATGTGCCATGTCCACACACGGCGGAAGCATTGTGTCAGGTGTTGATGGATACCTTTTTGGAGTGGAATATTGATAGAAAATTGTCTACTTTGACAGTTGATAATTGTACTACCAATGATGCAATGATTGATTTGTTGTTAGAAAAACTTGGAGGTGATCATATAAGGTGTAAGTTTGTTTCATGTGCGATGTGCTGCCCACATTCTTAACTTGATTGTGAAAGATGGTTTGGATGTCATTAAGTTTTCCATTGTGAAGGTTAGGGATAGTGTTGCTTATTGAACAGCAACTCAAAAGAGAGAGGAGACATTTGAAGGGGCAGGTCGCCAATTGGGAATTACTTATGGTAAAAATTTGTCTCTTGATTGTCCTACAAGGTGGAATTCCACCTTTTTGATGCTTCAAACTGCCATAAAATATAGGAACGCTTTTGGTCGGTTAAAACTCAAGGATCCCCAATATAAAAGTTGTCCAAATGATGATGATTGGAACTTGGCTGAAGAAATATGTGAGAGATTGGAAATATTCTACAAGGTCACTTTGTTGTTTAGTGGAACTACCTATCCTACTTCCAATTTATTTTTTCCAGATGTATGTGATATTAAAGTTAGATTGTCAGAGTGGGTCTGTTGTGGGATTGATGTAGTGGAGGACATGGCCTTGAATATGCTTGAGAAATATGACAAGTATTGGGACAATACGCATGGATTTTTGGCAATTGCAGTCATGTTGGACCCAAGGTTCAAGATGTCCTTGATTGAGTACTACTATATAAGAATTTATGGAGAGCATGGTGTTGGGATGGCGGAGGACATTCGAAGAAGGTGTTATGACTTGCTTACGTTGTACCAAGGTAAATCTTCAAGCAAGGATCGAAGTGAATCTTCAAGCAAGGCGCCGCCCTCTACCTATTTGAGGGATAGGAGTTCTCTCTCCGACTATCTTGATCAACAAAAGAAAACTACAATTGTGCATGTAAAGTCAGAATTAGATCGTTATTTGGAGGAGGAGCAGTTACCAATGTGTGATGATTTTGATATATTGGCATGGTGGAAATCTAATGGTTTAAAGTACCCTGTTTTGCAAGCCATAGCTAGGGATGTGTTGGCTGTGCCTGTGTCTATTGTGGCATCGGAGTCCTCTTTTAGCTCTAGTGGTAGGGTGGTCAGTCCAAGTCGTAATAGACTTCACCCGAAGACTTTAGAAGCTTTAATGTGTACTCAAAGTTGGTTGGCGGCTTTGGAGAATGAAGGTAATTTTGATAATCTTTTCTTCTTTTTCATACTATATTTGTTTTGTCTTTGCTAATATGCTATAACAATGATTGTTCTTAATTAAGTCTTATTTTTCTTCAAGTAGAGGTTCCAACTATCAATGATGAGGATATGTATGTTGATGAATGTATGTCTGATGTCACAACTGTTGATGATTGATCAGGTTTGGGTAAGTTGTTTCATTTTTACTGTGAAAAGTTCAGTTTATTGCTTAGAATGGTCACTCATAGTATGCTGTAATGCTGAAAAGTTTTACACTTGTACTCATAGAATAGATTATGTTCAGTCTATTATCTGAGAGATATAGGGAGGAGCAATCTGGCATAGAAGTTTGCATTTTGAATGTTCAGTTTAGGTTGCTTTTGATGCTTCAATTCATTTTTTTTTAATCATCTCAGTTGATTATATGTAGTAGAGAGTGATATGTTTGTATTTTATGTGACAGGTGGTAGTGGTACTATGGAATTTTTGGAGTTTGGACTTTTGGATGGATGCTTCTTATTAGAGAGTGATATGCTTTTAATGGATCAATGGTGTATTCATTTTTTTGGAGGTTCAAGAACTTTAGAATTATGTAATTATGAAGTATGGAATTATGAACTTTAGTATTTTGTATTGTATTTGCTACTATGGAATTATGTAATTATGAAGTATGGGAGCCCAACAATGTGTTGTTGGATGAACTATGGATTTAGTATTGCTGTTGGATGCTGCAGGATGCAATGGTGTTGGTTTGACACTTTAACTTAATTGGCTAAGTTAATGCCTAATAGTTGTGGAATCTGTTTTTTTGGCAAATTGTGGAACTCTAGTTTTGTTTTTTTTTTTGGAATCCGTCTTTTTTATGGGCACAAACTAAGAATTAGTAGCTTAATTGGCAGATTGTGGTGTAATTGGCTAAATTAATGTCTTACAGAATTTCTTTTTTTTTTTCAAATTCGGATATCCAAATCTCCGATCGGATCTCCACTGCCCGTTTGGAGCGGGGATGGAGTATCCAAACTATATCCGATCGGAGTTCGGAGCGGATTCGGAGGACGGGTGGAGGGTTCGGATTCGGATATCCCAATATCCGCCTCCGATCCGACCCGTTGCCATCCATATTTCTGGTTTTCAGTAATATGTTATCTTTGTGGATGATTTTTCTTATATCACATATCTTTATCTAATGAAAGAGCGATTTGAATTAAAATCTGTTTTTAAATCCTTTTACATGAAGATTAAGAATCAGTTTGATACCTGCATTAAGATATTTTGTTCAAATAATGCCCGTGAACATTTTCATAGTACACTCTCAATTTTTTGCTGATCATGGCATTATTCACCAATCATTGTGTTCTTGGACTCCACAACAAAATGGAGTTGCTGACCGCAAGATTCGACATTTGTCTGAGATTATGCGTGCCGTATTATTTCAAATGCAGGTTCCTAAGTCATATTGGAGTGATGTTGTCCTCACTGCCTGTTACTTAGTCAACCGCATGCCCTCTACGGTCCTAGGTGGTCAGGTTCCCCATAAGGGCTTATTTCCCGATCAGCCTCTCCATTCATTACCCCCTCACGTTTTTGGGTGTACCTGTCCATGCTCTTGACCCTGATAGGAATAAACTTGATCCTTGGTCTTTTCGGTGTATTTTTCTGGGATACTCACACACCCAGAAGGGGTATCGATGTTACTCTCCTACCTTACGTCGTCACTTTGTCTGTGCTGATGTCACGTTCAATGAGTCCTTGCCATATTACTCGGATCCTGTTACTACCAATGATCTCCTTACCCTAGAGTCTGTGTTACCTATGGCTTTTCCAACTAGTATGGTTCTACCTAACCCTTTGCAGGTTTATATTCGGCGTTCCCACGCATCAACACCACCCCAGCCTCCAGCTACAAGACCTCCCAACCTGCCGAACCATCTTCGTCAGCTCCTCCGTCTTCCCCCCCGTCACCAGATCTGCCTGCTCCTCGCTATCCGACTCGGGAGAATTGCCACCCGCTAGTAAAATATGGTTTTTCTGATTGTTCTCGCACTTCTCATCCTTTTTCTCGGGTTATCTCATATGATCATCTCTCTATCTCTCCATGCTTTCACTACAACTGTCTCCTCTATTTTTGTTCTTAACACTGTTCAGGAGGCATTATCATGGTCTGAGTGGCGACAACTATGAAGGATGAAATGTCCGCTCTTTATAATATTGGCATGTTGGAGTTGGCTACTCTTCCTGCTGGTCAAACTACTGTCAGCTGTTGTTGGGTCTATACTGTTAAATACCTTTCCTGATGGCGCTGTTGAGCGCCACAAAGCTCGTCTGGTTGCCAAAGGGTACACCCAGACTTATGGTGTTGATTATTCAGAAACGCTCTCCCGTTGCCAAGCTTGGGTCTATGTCAATTCTTATTTCTCTTGCTGCCAATTTTGGTTGGCCGTTGTTTCAGCTCAACGTCAAAAATGTCTTTCTCCATGGCGATCTCCAGGAGGAAGTCTACATGGAGCAACCACCTGGATTCGTTGCTCAGGGGGAGCGTCATAAGGTATGTCGTCTTCGCAAAGCACTCTATGGACTTAAGCAATCTCCTAGAGCATGGTTTAGCATGTTTAATGATGCAATTATGAGATTTGGCATGTGTCGAAGTCAATCAAATCACTTTGTATTCTCCCTTATGTCGGCTCGAGGGAAAGTATTGCTCATTGTTTATGTAGATGACATTCTTATTACTGGAGATGATCAAAAAGGGATTGATGAGTTGAAACAGTTCTTACATAGTCAGTTCCACACTAAAGACTTGGGTAAGCTACGAAATTTCTTGGGCATTGAGGTAGCAAGGTCTAAGGATGGGATTAGTCTATCTCAAAGGAAATATGTGTTGGATATTCTAGAGGAGACAGGTTTATTGGAAAATAGACCTGTGGAGACTCCGATAGATCCTAATGTGAAATTCTGCATTGATCAGGGGGAGGTATTTTCTCATCTAGACCGGTATCGTCGATTTGTTGGTAAGTTGAATTATTTTACCAATACACGTCTTGATATCTCATTTGCTATTAGTGTGGTGAGTCAATTTATGTCTGCTCCTCATCTTCCACATTGGGAAGTTTGTATTCGCATTGTTATGTACCTTAAGACTCATCCTGGACATGATTTGTTTTACCGTTCTAATGGTCACTTTTGTGTTGAGGCATTTACGGATGCAGATTGGGCAGGGTCACCTTCTGACAAACGTTCAACAACTGGTTACTGTACATTTGTTGGTGGCAACCTGGTTACTTAGAAAAATAAGAAGCAAACTGTTGTTGCAAGGTCTAGTGCAGAGGCAGAGTATCATGCTATGGCTCATACCACATGTGAGATTGTTTGGCTGAGATCTTTTCTTGAGGAGTTGGGCTTTCAGGTGCAGTTACCCATTCCTATGTATTGTGACAATCAGGCAGCGATACATATTTCCTCGAACCCGGTGTTTCATGAGAGAACCAAACATATTAAGGTAGATTGTCACATTGTTCGAGAGAAGGTTGACAATGGTGTGTTGGTTAAGCCCTTTGTGTCCACAGGAGTTCAGATCGCAGATATTTTTACCAAATCACTGTTTAAACCTCGTTTAGAATTCTTATGTAATAAGCTGGGATTTTGTGATATTTACTATCCAGCTTGAGGGGGAGTGTTAGAATATTGTCAAGCTTATGTTAGTCCCACATTCGCAAATTGAGTCATTGTATTGGGTATCTCATAATATAAATAAAGTATGTGTGTTAGGGTTAATTAACACCCTAAAACACTCCTCTCACATTCTCTAAACAACAAGGGTCCCATAAAGGTGTCTTCACCTCCAAACTTGCTAAATGTACCGAAAACATGTTTGATGTATTAGGAAAAGAAAGCTAAGATACCAAAGTCATGGATCCATACACGCCCAAGAGAAAGAGTTGCTACACCTGGTCGCCCCCTCGTCGACCATTTTCCTAAGCAAAGTAAACAAGTCATGGACTCATAAAGATTAATCCTCCTAAGTAGGCCATCTGCATTTTTAGTGTGGTTGTAAGCAATGTATGCAGCAAATTATACACTCTTGTCCATCTACTTTGATTATTAAATCAAAACTTCAGCTGTATAATTTGAGATTAGATCAGTAGTCTTTACACCAACTAGGAATCACTATTTCTTTTCAAAACACTGTAAACACCTCCCCGAAAGGGGCATCACCACACAGTGATCATCACTACACGTTTCATCATATATGCCAAAATCGCGGATATTCCCATGGCTAGGAATATCGCCACACAATAATGATCGCATTTGATAGAGTCGCCACTTAGTTTAATTAACTAAGAAAACAAGTAGAGATTCTAGAAATGGAAACCAAGAGTATGATAAGGGCAAGGTGTTAGGCACCCTTTTTCGCCCGGTCGCAAGACCGGCCCATATTCATTCAACATCGAATTAATATTTACTTTGTTCAATCTTATAAACAATTGATTATTAAGCCTTTTAACAATTTAAGTTTAATAGGTGAGCCACAACAATAAGTAAACTATGCAGGATAGGGATAAAAGAGCATGCAGTACATAGCAGAAAAGTAAACTGTCCCAGCAGATGGAACTATCGGCCGACGAATGGATTTCTCGACCACGAAGTCCTACTGGATTGATATACCAGCCGGCCAATCGAAGTGGCGGCAAACTGCCCCAGCAGATGGATCTATCAGCCGGCGAATGAATTTCGCGAGCAGTAGGTCCTACTGGATTGATGTATCGACCGGCCAATCGAATTGGCGACCTGTGTTCTTCCTCACACCAGAAGACGAACAGTTTCGGTAAAATCAAAATACGAGATTATGAGTTAGAATACGCAAAAGTAAACTGAACCACAAGCCCCTTGGCCTCACTACCTTGATCCCTCAGTGGCTTGATTGCTTGGATTGAGAGTGATTGATTGGATTGCTTCTCGAAAACCCTAAGAAATAGAGTTGGTACTTCGGGATTTGATCGCTCAGATTGCGGCTTCTCACGGGGAGTTAGGCCTTTTGAAGAGTAAATATAGAGAGTAATTTCTGCAGAGTTTCATGGCACAAGAGGGGGCGAATGTGTTGTAATTTCGGAACCCTAAAGCTCTCCTTATATAGCCATGGGATGACTCACTCCGGCCAATCACGATGCACGAATTAACATGGAAGTATAGGGCAACAAGATCTCTACATGGAAGTGTTTTTCGTAGCCCGAAGTAACGCTAACCGGCTGCTAGTGTTCGTTCTCAGATCAAACAATGACAGAATGTTCCAGAATTAACGATCTAGCGGCTGCGTAAAGGATGTGGCGGTCGAGAAATGCATCTCGCGACGAGGAAAAGATCTCTTTGGGAGATTTGGACTGAAAAGATTCCACGGGAAAAATTAGGAAATGGCAGCCAGCACAACGATCTGGCAGCCAGCAGATCAATTTCACTAGAAAACTGTATTTCTGTCTAAAAAGACTTTTTGGCCCTCGATCGGGCACTCTAAGTGGCTAAAGGTACTCACAAAGTCCCTTGAGCTTACAATAAGTCAATCACAATAATCACATATCCTATTCATCAGTGGGATGGTTTCCAAGGTGGGAACCGAGATATCTATTTAGCCAAATTGGGGTGTCTACAAACACCTACTAACCGTCGTCATGTGTTTCACTATTTTTCCTTCACATGACTAGTAGCCTAAACGCCTACTAACCGTCTTGTGTTTTTTACGTGGCTAGAAATCATACGCTACTAGGAAGTAGGAACCAATTCTTTATTTCCATCACATCAAGCAAATATTGTTCTTTTATTTTCAACCAAAGCAACAAGCCTATATCTAAAATTCTGGATCTATAAAATTGATCCAACTCATACAATAAAGGAGACAATTATTCGAGGCAACAAATACTTATTAGATCTAGTACGTAAGCTTTGATCCATAGTAGATCGAGGCAACATCGATTCGAGGCAACAAATACGCTTCAGAGCTAGTACGTAAACTCTGATCCATATTAAACCGACGTAAAATCGAATACACATGTTCCAAAAGCAATTGAGGTAGCAAATGTTTCTTAATACTGAACTTATAGGATAAATTGGGTCTTTCTTTTGAATCGGAGCAACATATGTTTTAGACCCATCAAAAGTACATGGTCTAACAAGATGTTAACAAGTTCCGGTAGCCAGTAGCCCTCTAATAGGAATCACTTTTTCAGTGAATAGTAGTCTTATATTAGGAGCTACAAATTGTGGCTAGTACTCTCGTCAACCTACTAGGAACCACTGTCTTTCTGATTTCATTATCTCAAATGCACACTTTCAAAGTTGTTATCAATTAGTGATCAGTAGTCTTTACACATACTAGGAATCACTATTGCTTTTCACATGACTAGTAGTCTAAACACCTACTAATCGTCATATATTTCACAAATTTTCCTTCACATGACTAGTAGTCTAAACACCTACTAACCGTCATGTCTTTTTCTCGTGGTTAGCAGTCATATGCTTCAAGGAAGTAGGAACCAATTCTTTATTTCCATCTCATCAAGCAAACATGGTCCTTTTATTTTCAACCAAAGCAACAAGCATATTTCTTGATCTATAAAATTGATCCAACTCTTGCAATCGGGACAACATACTTATTGAATCGAGTATCTAGTAAGGCAACATCAATTCGAGGCAACAAGTACATTTCAGAGCTAATATGTAAACTCTGATCCATATTTAACCTAAAATGGAATATATATGTCTCAAATGCACACTTTCAAAGATATTATCAATAAGTGATCAGTAGTCTTTACACCTACTAGGAATCACTATTTCTTTTACCATGACTAGTAGTCTAAACAGCTACTAACCGTCATGTATTTTTCTCGTGGCTAGCAGTCATACACTACTAGGAAGTACGAACCACTTTTTTATTTCCATCTCATCAAGTAAACATGGTCCTTTTATTTCGAACCAAAGCAACAAGCATATTTCTAGATCTATAAAATTGATCCAACTCTTGCAATCAGGGCGACATTGATTCGATGCAACAAATACTTATTGGATCTAGTAATTTGATGCAACAAATACTTATTAGATCTAGTATCTATTATGTAAGCTTTGATACATAAAGGATCGAGGCAACAAGTACGTTTCAGATCTAGTATGTAAACTCTGATCCGTATTATACCGACGTAAAATCCAAAACACATGTTCCAAAAGCAATCGAGGCAACAAATGTTTCTTAATACTGAACTTATAAGATGAAATGGGCCTTTCTTTTAGATCGGTGCAACATATGTTTTAGACCCATCAAAAGTACATAGTCTAACAAGATTTTGACAAGTTCCATTCTCGGTAGCCAGTAGTACTCTAATAAGAATCACTTTCTTAGTGACCAATAGCTTTATACTAAGAGATACATATTATGGCTAGTACTCTTGTTAACCTACTAGGAACCATTGTCTTTCTGATTTCATTATCTCAAAAGCACACTTTCAGAGTTCCTATCAATTAGTGAACAGTAGTCTTTACATCTACTAGGAATCAATATTGCTTTCAAATGACTGGTAGTCTGAACACCTACTAACCGCCATTTGTTTCACAATTTTCCCTTCACATGACTCGTAGTATATACACTTACTAACCATCATGTGTTTTTCTCGTGGTTCGCAGTCATACACTACAAGAAAGTAGGAACCACTTCTTTATTTCCATCTTATCAAGCAAACAAGGTCCTTTTATTTTCACCCAAAGCAACAATCATATTTCTAGATCTTTAAAATTGATCCAACTTGCAATCAGGACGGCATTGATTCGAGACAACAAATACTTATTGAATCGTGTATCTAGAACGTAAGCTTTGATCCATAGTAGATCGAGGCACCATCAATTCGAGGCAACAAGTATGTTTTAGAGCTACGTAAACTTAGATCCGTATTAAACCAACGTAAAATCGAATACATACGTTATCAAATGCACACTTTCAAAAATCTTATCAATTAGTGATCAATAGTATTTACATCTACTAGGAATCGCTATTTCTTTTCACATGACTAGTAGTCTAAACACCTACTAACCGTCATATATTTTTCTCATGGCTAGCAGTCATACACTACTAGGAAGTGGAACCACTTCTTTATTTCCATCTCATCAAGCAAACATGGATCTTTTATTTCCAACCGAAGCAACAAGCATATTTCTTGATCTATAAAAAATATCCAACTCTTGCAATCAGGGCAACATTGATTCGAGACAACAAATACTTCTTGAATCTACTATCTAGTATGTAAGCTTTGATCCATAAAGGATCAAGGCAACATAGATTCGGGGCAACAAGTACGTTTCAGAGCTAGTACGTAAACTCTGATTCGTATTATACTAACGTAAAATCGAATACACATGTTCCAAAAGCAATCGAGGCAACAAATGTTTCTTCATACTAGACTTATAAGATAAATTCAGCCTTTCTTTTGAATCGGAGCAACATTTGTTTTAGACCCATCAAAGGTACATGGTCCAAGACTCTATTAGGATTTTGACAAGTTTCGTTCTCGGTAGCCAGTAGCCCTCTAATAGTAATCACTTTTTCAGTGACCGGTAGCCTTATACTAGGAGCTACATATTGTGGCTAGTACTCCCGTTAACCTACTAGGAACCACTGTCTTACCGATTTCATTACCTCAAATGCACACTTTCAGAGTTCTTATCAATTAATGATTAGTTTTCTTTACACCTACTACATAAGTACAAATCACTATTTCTTTTCACATGACTAGTAGTCTACACACCTACTAACCATCACGTTTCACTATTTAGAAAAACACGTCACAAGTAATCTAAACACCTATTATCAGTCGTGTTTTTCTTGTGGTTAACAGTCATACGCGACTAGAAAGTAGAAAACACTTCTTTATCTCCATCTCATCAAGCAAACATGGTCCTTTTATTTCCAACCGAAGTAACAAACATATTTCTGAATCTATAAAATTGATCCAACTCTTGCAATCAGGACGACATTAATTTGAGAAAACAAATACTTATTGGATCTAGTATCTAGTACATAAGCTTTGAGCCATAGTAGATCGAGGCAACATCGATTTGAGGCAACAAGTACGTTCAGACCCAGTACGTAAATTCTGATCGGTGTGAAACCTACTAGTAATCAGTAGTCTTTACACCTCCTAGGAATCACTATTTCTTTTCACATGACTAGTAGTCTACACACCTACTAACCGTCATGTGTTTATCAAAACTTCCAGACCGAAAGCAAGGGAATGGATGGAATTATAACAATTTAACCGAAATGTAAGATCACAAACATGCCAAAGCCACATAAATGATTTCGAGAAGATCTAATGTGGGTTAAACAAAAAGGATCAATATAAAAAATTAACCATGAGCGACTTTTAGCAACATGAAAAGAAGTATGACATTAAATGATACCTTCTGGATCACTTGAAAACCATACATTAGAAGGCTAACGGTCAGCATATTCCCAAAAAACTTGCTAGGCAGTTCTCTCCTCTGGGATGCCAATTCCATGCTCGAAAAACTGAAATTATGTAAGTCACTTATCTAAAATCTACAAAGAGTTTAAAACCACAAGTATGTCTAATTCGTGTGTATAGCAGTCTGTGCAATTTATGTGGTGTTGTGTGTTATCGGCTAAGAAGCACGGATACTGATACGGGATACAGATACGATACGATACGGATACGGGGATACGTGATTTTTTCAAAAAGAAGGATACGATACGTTGGCGGATACGTTGAATATAAAAGTAAATAAAAATATATTATATATAATTTTTAATTCCTAAAATTTCATTAATGATTAAAGTTTTTCATTATACATGTTCACCATTTCACATGCCGAGAGAGATATATTCACGTATAGTTATATATAGAATTGTGTCTATATAGTTATGTATATATTTACATACACACAACGAGAGAGAGACGAGAGAGAGAGATGAGAGACTTACAAGGTTGTCGAGAGAGGATATTGTCGGTGTGTTTTTGGTGTCGATTGGTGGGGGAAAAAGAAAAATATAGTCCTACTTGCAATTTTAACCCATATATTTTAAGTAATAACATATTTACCCTTGCGCGTATCCGAAACATATCCAAGCATATCCATGCATATCCAAAATATATCGGATACGTATCCGGAGTGTATCCGAGAGTATCCGCGCGTATCTGAAACGTATCCGGATACCCAAAAATAATTCTAAAAGCAGGATACTTTAAAAAGCGTATCGGATACGTATCCGGAGAGTATCCGAGAGTATCGGTATCCGATACGGATACGATACGTGATACGAAGGCCAAAATAGAGTATCCGTGCTTCATAGGTTATCGGAGTAATAAAGCTGGTATTTTGAGTACCTTTTAAGCGACGAAAGGTACTTCGGATTAGGTTTTGGTACCCTGGCGGATTGAACTACATAATTACAAACACATCAGTCATCAAAGTAGGAGCTTGGGGAATAATTTCCTCAAAAACCATGGTTGTCTCATCTGTTGTAGCTATTTCGAGCTTTTGTTGATTGAATTGGCTTCCTTATTGATCTGCACCTTTCTAGAAAATGTTTCATCACCATTAGAATTTGCCATGATCAAATAGTATTCAAGACCAAAAAAAAAAAGCACATACCTGAACTCAATGACATGACCTGCAATTTCAGAAAGTTCAGAACACTTGGCTTTATTGCCCTTAAACACTTCCAGCAAAGATTATGCAAATCTATCTTCCGCATTAGAACCAGTCTGTAAGTGCCAAGGTCCCATCACACCCCCACCTAAGTTTCTTATCCCAGTAGGGTATCGCATATTTAATCCAACAGGAGAGTTTGGAATGACAAGACTAGCCAAAGGACTCCTAGGATATGACAAACCAACCCATATGCAGGAGTTCCATAGTAACTGTGGTGATTAGAACCACCAGATTTGTGCCAATGGGACCGCCATATTGCGATTTCTAAGGTGATAGCACAGAACCCAGATAAGCTTTCTGGACTAAATTCTTAAATATGTGCAGGGATCATAAATATGTGCAGATTGTCCTGCCGCATACTCTACTGTCCTCAAGTACTGAAGATACGCAGGATCCACCAGTGGTCCCACCTGGTTCCAATTCCGTTGAAATGAGGTGATTCTGATGAACCAGGGCTCACATTTGATCCAAAAGGCAAACCTCTGCCTAACATCCTAGAGTCCATTCTAGGGGATGCCATAGGTGATGTTGCAGCAGCAATTTTGAATAAAGGTGGCATGTTAGAAGTGCCAGCATTTACAGAGTACCCACCTAAACCATAGTTCAGAAACGAAGAATTAGTAGCATCCATATGCTGATAGTGAGAAGATAAGCTTCCTTTGCTGTTAAGCATAGAAGTAGAAGATCCTTTCATGTACGATTTATTGGAAGAAGCAGTGGTTCTATGCGGAACCCCATTGCTCGTGCGCAAATCTGGATAAGACGTTTTTGTTGACTACGTAGCAAAAGACGTAAAAATGCCTAGATTCAGATTTGTTCGCTTACGGACGCGGCTGCGTAACATGATTCTGACTGCTTTGCAAATTGAAGGGATAGGTATTGGGGATCATCCTCATCATGTTCAATCTGTGGTGGTAAATACTTCTCTACATCTATCATAGCATTTGAAAGGTTCATGCCAGATAAACCAGATCAGCAGACTCTGTGGCCGAAGCTGAGATGTTGTTGAATGAGATTGGACTATTAAGGCTTCTCTTTCAGACATGTTTACTCTCTCTCCACAAATAGGAGCAAGGCAAGGGGTAGGAGCCCAAGCAATGAGTTGGGGATCAGGGGTGGTGCTTCAGGTTAAGGAACCACCCAAAATCGCAGCATAGGAATATGACACAGGTAGGCCAACATTTTTCCCATCAGATGAGCTCTGAACATTTACATTGGATTGGATAGGATTTGGAGATGCGAATTTTCTACGCACACCATTCTCAAAAGCATTACGGCTGGCAGTACGCGAAGGATTCCTAGGGCCAGGAGTTGCACGCCCCAAATCATCCTGCATGTAGATATTGAAGTTTAAATTTCGCCATCATAATCATGGAGGAACCCTCTAACATCAAATTGCCTATCAGTGTGGGTGCCTAACAGAAAGAAAATGATCAAAAGATATTTCCATTGTACCAATAAAGAAGACAAGGGCCAAGGGTCCAACGAGTTATAGCCACTAAACTAATGGACCCCCAACCAACACACGCCTCATCTAAGAAAAGCACGAGTTTTGTCTCTGCAAAGACACTGCACTAGAACATAAAAATGGCTCCCACAGCGAAAAAAAAACCCTAAGGAATTGCAATTATCATCAACACAAAGGGATCATTAGGCTCTTTCCTGCTCGATGATGTATTACTAGGTCCTCAAAGCTACAAATTTAGCCAACCTAACCTCGAATTGCTAGAATCTTTGAAACCACTAGTGTAATACTCGTGCTTCGCACGTTTCTGCGTGCTCATTGATTTAATTGGTAGTCGGGAAGTTAAAATACATATGTTTTTTGCTCATATTTCGGAGGTGCATGAATTTGGGGCAGTCGGAGGGTCTCCCGAGGCAATCGAAAAGTCCCTCCGAAGTTCATCTTATTTGGACATTTCAGCGGTGTGACTGTTTTATCACCCCATGATGTGAGAAACGAGACTTTGACCTTATTTTGTTTTATTAGTTCTCAAATTTTGTTAGCCATCCATCATGTGGTCATTTTGGCACCCTTCCTTTGGGCAACTTCACTTTCAAATCTTGTCTCATACAAGTAGTACAAAAAGTTGCAGGCAACAATTGACATGAAAAGCTCACTGAAATCAGTATCTTCCAAAATAAATCAGTAGCTTAACATCGTTCTGTTCAACAAGAGATGGACTGCAGTAGTCAAATGTATATAAATCATCTGGGATGCAGTGTTCATAATGTAACTATCCCAATGTTTCAACAGACAGTATCAATTTAACAACTGGTATCTCGGATGCCTAATAGATCCTGAAACTCCAAAGCCAAGCAATTCGGTGGATTTTTTTTTATTTTAACAAACCATTATCCAATCAAACTATATTCCATGTATCCATAATGCAAGTAGTAGCAACTAGCAAATAAGTTGAATAAGACAATAAGTAGTAGGGCTTCGCTCACCTCCCTTGTATTATTTTTTATATTTTTTTTTAGGCCGCCAAAGGCCTCCAAAGACGCCTAGGCGGCCGCCAAACACTGCCAAACCTCCCTAGGCACCAAATCAAACGCCAAGGGCTATTGGCGTGGCGACAGGGCACCTCCAAGCGCCTAGGCGGCCGCCATTTAGAACAGAGTCAAAAGAACACGAGCTTTAGAAACCAGTGGTTTTATTTCGTGAAGGAGGGCCTACAGATCAGTCTCAGTGGTACTTGCCATTGTCGGGTCCGTGTCTGTTCATGAAAAGCAAAGAGAAAATAACTAAGTTGTCAAAGTAGGTCATTCAAAATTGCAGAATAATAAAAAAGGGACATAAACTTGTTAATTTATGTGCTTTAATTAACATCTGCGGTCCATTGATGTCCGTAGAGTCGCTTAAAGTACCTCAACATATGGAGTAGTTAGCTCCACAACCTACGTATGCCATCATTGTATTCAATTGCCACTGAAAATGTACCTGTCCATGGTGCAAGAAGGTAACTCAGCGCTATGATTGGCCACCTCTACAGATGGAGGAAATAACTGGACTAACCTGTAATGAACTTTCTTCTGTCAGAGATGGACTTTAGAAACTGTTTAACATGTCAAATTGGAATTTAAAAAGAAAACTAAAATAGTTCAACCATACGATTCATGCTTGCTCGGTATGAAAAATTTAAGAGAAAACATGCTTTGACCTTAAAACAGAATAAACCAAACCAAATATACCAAAACAAACAAGCATCAATTAGAAATCCAAGGAACCTTTTGAAGAAGCCTTCTTTGTTTATGATCAGTAAGGAGCACTGAAAAACATTAGAAACCAAACAACGGAGGAGCACGAAACCAATCCACTTCAAGATCCTATCCATCTCAATGACCAGGGTTGCTACATCATATGAAAAGCAAAACGATGGTCTAATTAAAGTCAGATATGCCATTTCAATAAGATTTTTAAAAATTGGCACAAAACCCGATGGTAAATTTTTTCTAGATATCCGGGTCTATTTGGCGCAAGTGGCATTACATGGACTGTGCATCAATTAGCGCAGGGATGGAGTACTACGACGTGAAATGGAGACGATTCCAATCCTGATTTGAACGCTTTAATGGAGACAAGAGAACAGAGCAACACATGAATGTTACTAAAATGATAAGCCAAATAATGTGAAAAGTTTGGGAAAATACCTTGTATGAAAGAGCAGCCTGGTTTGACAATGGACAAGACCGTAGAGACAATGTCGTCAGAGAAAAATAAGATCAATAGATTGCAGTTGAACAATGGGTTGCAGATGAACTTCAACAACCAGAATAGGCAGGATGCCTATTAATCATTTCTTCTTTTCGGAATACACAATGATCAGTCAATCATTTCCCCTCATTTAACAAGCAAAATCCGGTCTTTTTTTAATTGATGACTTGGCTATCCCAATGCCACATCATTCTGCTCATATATTCTATTTGGATAGCATTTCCCTGAATAATATTGGAGAATGCTGGATAGGAACCAAAGAAACACACTTAGTCTCTCACTTCCTTATCTTCATATATTTTGCTTTACATTTTCTTTCCCTCCATAAATCTCCATACAAATCCTTGATCCCAAGTAGCATTCGAGAAGTTTCTTCCGTTCAAAAAAAAGTACAGCAGTTGCAGAGCCCGTCACAGATCCATGATCCGAACACAACCTCAATGGTCAAATAGACGCAATCAGAGTCCCAATCAGCAAATCCAAAAGTATGTGGAGGGTCTAACCAGTGCTGCATGTGAACTCCAATGGCATCCAAGTACATGCCACTCCACCCATGGAAGCCGACCGCTTCCCAAGTTGAAATTATGGTACATAATAGTTTGTTTAGAGGATGAGGCCGCTTCCACCAGAATAAGGAGAGAATGAGAAGAATATATAGGAAAGAAATGGAAGTAGGGAAGAAAACAATCCAAAAGTGATCAAAGAAGAATACCTTTTGAGTTCCATAAAGCTTATCAAGAGCAACATATTGGGATTCTGAAAATAATCCTGTCACTTGTCCAACAATGTTGCAAACCATACCAGTCTACTGCTGAGATACAGGAAGATGGTGAAAGAACAACGTAGGATCGATCATGTTCACATTTCAGAGCATGGATGTCATCAGACATACCCATGCCAAGGAATATCTATGTACAAGAGCATCACTCAAAGAAACAAATTCAGCTAGCAATCTTAATTTCAAGAAATTACATGAAACCGACACCTAGACCTCACCCTGAGCCGAGGTAATGTAGCCTACAGAAGGCACATATTTGATATGAAACAAAATACCAAGAATGTACAACTACCAAATAGTCAATAAGCAAATAAAGTAGAAAGAGCAATAAGTTCTAACATCTCGGAGCCCTAGACAATTTGAATAATACTGAAATAGAAAATCCTTCACCGAGTTGATGTTTTCCTTAACTGCTCGAAAACTACACAACATAAGTGTCACGCCCCAAAATGAGAAGTGACCGGCTGTGAACCATGAGGCTAACCCATGGAACACGCAGCCTAAATAAATTAAAGTAACTGAAAATCAAATGATCACTTTTCGTTATTTATCAAATCCAAAGCCAAATATGTCTCAATCATAAACATGGGGCACAACCATCCCATGAACCAAACAATATCCAATGATCCAACAATAATAAAAAGAATTCGTTCTCTGACAATTGTTCCGAATGCGGAAGCAATTATTAAAATAACACTAGGATGAGACACCCCAAGGAGGTCAACACAAGAAATCCTGAGATGCCACCAGAGTCCTTACCTAAGTTCCCGGCTTGTCTGAGTCCAAAAGTACTAATGCGATCAAACAATGCAAAAAGAGGATAACTTGCGCCTAACTCCGAACCAGACAAAACTCTTAGACTGCTGCGACTTCTCTCTCTCAAAATAAACAACCCTAGTCTAATAAAATGACCCCCTCAGACCCACGTTCTCTCTTGGCCCTAATAATAATCTACTCAATATAATAGACCCCGTAATATTAATATAAACTAAATACCAATTATGAAGTCTACTCTAATACCAACTATATTATCAAACTAATAAAATTTACATAACTAAAAGAATTCCTATACTCCAAAAAATTACAATTGTACCAATAATACCCATACCGCGAACAAAATAATTAATTAGGATCCGACCATAACACCCAATTAATAAATGGCAATGTAATTAATTAAATAAATAAAAATTCTAGACCGTAACATCCTTCCCCCCTTAAAATAAATTTCGTCCTCGAAATTGCATACTAACCTTATTCATATGAATGCGGGTACTTCTCACGCATCTCTTCATCACGCTCCCAAGTGGCTTCTTCAACAGCATGATTGTGCCACAATACTTTAACCAATAGAATTGCTTTATTGCGAAGCACCATCTCCTTCGTGATACGAAGGATCTCAACGGGTTGCTCATCATAGGTTAAGTCATCCCGAACATGAAGTGGCTCATAATCAGTAAGATGGGACGGGCTATGCATACTTCCTCAATATTGACACATGAAAAATATTATAAACTTGGCCAAACTAGGCAGCAACGCCAAACGATAAACCACCTCACCAATCCTTTCCAAAACCTCAAACGGCCCAATATGGCAAGGACTCAACTTTCTTTCTTTTTTTTTCCAAAATGATAACTCTTTTCCATAGGACACCTTAAGAAACACCATACGTTTTATCGCAAAACTACTAATGACCAACATTTAATAGCATTGAAACTTGCATTAAAATTAAAATCCATGGAAGTGACCGGCCGTGAACCATGAGGCTAACCCATGGAACACGCAGCCTAAATAAATTAAAGTAACTGAAAATCAAATGATCACTTTTCGTTATTTATCAAATCCAAAGCCAAATATGTCTCAATCATAAACATGGGGCACAACCATCCCATGAACCAAACAATATCCAATGATCCAACAATAATAAAAAGAATTCGTTCTCTAACAATTGTTTCGAATGCGGAAGCAATTATTAAAATAACACTAGGATGAGACACCCCAAGGAGGTCAACACAAGAAATCCCGAGATGCCACCAGAGTCCATACATAACTCCCCGACTTGCATGGGTACAAAAGTACTAATGCGATCAAACAACGCAAAAAGAGGCTAACTTGCGCCTAACTCCGAACCAGACAAAACCCTTAGACTGCTGCGCCTTGTCTATCTCAAAATAAACAACCCTAGTCTAATATAATGACATCCTTGACCCACGTTCTCTCTTGGCCCTAATAATAATCTACTCGGTATAATAGACCCCGTAATATTAATATAAACTAAATACTAATTATGAAGTCTAGTCTAATACCAACTGTATTATCAAACTAATAAATGAATTACAATCGTACCGAGTAGATTATTATAACTAAATGAATTCCTATACTCAAAAAAATTACAATCGTACCAATAATACCCAAACCGCGCTCAAAATAATTAATTAGGATCCGACCATAACACCCAATTAATAAATGGCAATGTAATTAAATAAATAAAAATTCTAGGCCATAACATCCTTCCCCCCTTAAAATAAATTCCGTCCCCGATATTGCATACTAACCTTATTCATATGAAAGCGGGTACTTCTCACGCATCTCTTCATCACACTCCCTAGTGGCTTCTTCAACAGCATGATTGTGCCACAATACTTTAACCAATAGAATTGCTTTATTGCGAAGCACCTTCTCCTCCGTATCAAGAATCTCAACGGGTTGCTCGTCATAGAGGTTAAATCATCCCGAACATGAAGTGGCTCATAATCAATAAGATGGGACGGGCTATGCACATACTTCCTCAATATTAACACATGAAAAATATTATAAACTTGGCCAAACTAGGCGGCAACGCCAAACGATAAACCACCTCACCAATCTTTTCCAAAACGCCCAATATGGCGAGGACTCAACTTCCTCTTCTTTTTTTTTTCCCAAAACTGATAACTCCTTTCCATAGGACACCTTACGAAACACCATACGTTTTATCGCAAACTCCAAATCACTCCTATGATTATCTGCATAATTTTTTTTTTTTTGTACACGGAGTAATAACAAACCTTTCCCGAATAGTTTTTTTTTTTTAATTCACATCCTCCACAAAGTCAAGTCCCAAAAATCGTCGTTCTCCAACCTCATGCCAACAGATAGGGAATCTATACTTTCGCCCGTACAAAGCCTCATATGGAGCAACTCCCCAAACTCGAATGGTAACAACTATTGTAAGCAATTTTCATCAACGGAAGCGATCATCCCAATTTCCTTCCACCCAAAGGTACATGCGCTCAATAAATCCCCGAAGTCCGCATAGTCCTCTCACTTTGATCATCGTTTTGCGCGTGGTAGTAGAACTGAAAAGTAAAAGAGTAACCATTGCTATGTGTAAGGCACCCCAAAATTTAGAATTAAAACGGAGATCACGATCTGACACAATCAATACAGGTGCACAATGGTGTCTAATAATCTCTCTCATGCAGAACCGCGCCAAACGATCCGAGATTTATGCCATTTCAATGGCAACAAAATACCCTGACTTAGTGCACCGATCAACTACAAACCCCAAACTCGACATCCATGCATGTGAGAGTTCTAATCTCTTAGCAACTCCGTATCACTCACATCAAGATCAAACAAATGTATACAGTTATTTGAAACTCCTAAAAGAATCATGCTTCCATAAGATTGAACATTTTGAATATCCAAGAACTCCCAAAATTTGCCAACCATTCAAACCTCATTATGTCCAACATTAGTACTTCCAAGTGCATCTAATCTAGTTCCAAGTGGACCACCGATGCCTAGAACCCGCAATACATTTTATAATTCAACCAATACGATCACTAAAGCAAATGGTATCATGTCTTCTAAAAATCCAACATCTTAATAGTTCATGTCATTAATCCTCTTCATTACATACCAACATACTTTTCAATAGGCAATCAAAGCATAGCACAAAACACTAATGAAATGTTTGAATGAGACCATCATAGCAAATTCTACCATATTCCCCAAACTCCAAAATTAATATTCCAAACCATAGTGCATCCTCCTATCCAATGTACACCTAATAAAAGACTATACCAGATCACATACTGCAATACATTTCTTAGTTTTCCACCTAGACATTAACCACACTCGAGCCAAGCATACTCAATGCACTCAGTACCACCAACCAAATGATCAATATAAGTTGCAACAAACATCTATGGATATCCCAAAAAAAAAAAGAACAAACTCAAATAGACCCTAAATATAAATAAAACTAAGTACATCAGCAATGCCTATAGTATATTCGTAAAGCTCCACCAATAAAAAGAAAAAAAATTCAAAAATCCTTTTTTTTTCACTATAGTGATACGTGAAGGTTGAATATTCCATTTCCAGCCATCAAATTGTCTCTTTCCCCATCCAACTCCATAACAGTCAGTTTTTCAAAATACATACAGATCCTCCAAAGGTGATTATTAAAAAAAAACTAGGATGAGGGGGTCAACACAAGAAATCCCGAAATGCCACCAGAGTCCTTGCCTAACTCCCCGACTTGCCTGGGTCCAAAAGTACTAACGCAATCAAACAACGCAAAAATAGGCTAACTTGCGCCTAACTCCAAACTAGACAAAACTTTAGACTGCTGCAACTTCTCTCTCTCAAAATAAACAACCCTAGTCTAATATAATGACTCCCTCCGACCCATGTTCTATCTTGGCCCTAACAATAAGCTACTCGGTATAATAGACCCCGTAATATTAATATAAACTAAATACTAATTATGAAGTCTAGTCTAATACCAACTATATTATCAAACTAATAAAATTTACATAACTAAAAGAATTCCTATACTCCAAAAAATTACAATCGTACCAATAATATCCATACCGCGCACAAAATGATTAATTAGGATCCAACCATAACACCCAATTAATAAATGGCAATGTAATTAATTAAATAAATAAAAATTCTAGGCCGTAACATCCTTCCCCCCTTAAAATAAATTTCGTCCTCGAAATTGCATACTAACCTTAATCATATGAATGAGGGTACTTCTTGCGCATCTCTTCATCACGCTCCCAAGTGGCTTCTTCGACAACATGATTGTGCCACTATACTTTAACCAATAGAATTGCTTTATTGCGAAGCACCTTCTCCTTCGTATCAAGAATCTCAACAGGTTGCTCTTCATAGGTTAATTCATCTCGAACATGAAGTGGCTCATAATCAATAAGATGGGACGGGCTATGCACATACTTCCTGAATATTAACACATGAAAAATATTATAAACTTGGCCAAACTAGGCAGCAACACCAAACGATAAACCACCTCACGAACCCTTTCCAAAACCTCAAATGGCCCAATATGGCAAGGACTCAACTTCCTTTTTTTTCCCCCAAACTAATAACTCCTTTCCATAGGACACCTTAAGAAACACCATACGTTTTATCTCAAACTCCAAATCACCCCTATGATTATCTGCATAATTTATTGTTTTTTTTTTGTACTCGGAGTAGTTACAAACCTTTCCCGAATGGTTTTTTTTTTTTTATTCGCATCCTCCACAAAGTCAAAAGTCCCAAAAATTGTCATTCTCCAACCTCATGCCAACAGATAGGGAATCTATACTTTCGCCCGTACAAAGCCTCATATGGAGCAACTCCCCAAACTCGAATGGTAACAGTTATTGTAAGCAATTTTCATTAACCGGAGCGATCATCCCAATTTCCTTCGACCCAAAGGTACACGCGCTCAATAAATCCCCAAAGTCCGTATAGTCCTCTCACTTTGATCATCGTTTTGCGGGTGGTTGTAGAACTGAAAAGTAAGAGAGTAACCACTGTAAGGCACCACAAAATTTAGATACAAAACGGAGATCACAATCTAACACAATCAATACAAGTGCACCATTAGGTCTAATAATCTCTCTCATGCAGAACCGCGCCAAACAAACTGAGGTTTATACCATTTCAATAGCAACAAAATACCCTGACTTAGTCCACCGATCAACTACAAACCCCAAACTCGACATCCATGCATGTGAGAGTAATAATCTCTTAACAACTCCGTATGACTCACATCAAGATCAAACAAATGTATGTAGTTATTTGAAACTCCTAAAAGAATCATGCCTCCATAAAATTGAACATTTTGAATATCCAAGAACTCCCAAAATTTGCCAACCATTCAATAGTTACTGCCTCATTATGTACAACATTAGTATTTCCAAGTGCATCTAATCTAGTTCTAATCTAGTTCCAAGTGGACCACCGATGCTTAGAACCCGCCATACATTTTATAATTCAACCAATAAGACTACTAAAGCAAATGGTATCATGTCTTCTAAAAATCCAACATCTCAATAGTTCATGTCATTAATCCTCATCATTATATACCAACATACTTTTCAATAGGCAATCAAAGCATAGCACAAAACACTAATGAAATGTTTGAATAAGACCATCATAGCAAATTCTACCATATTCCCCAAACTCCAAACTTAATATTCCAAACCATAGTGCATCCTCCTATCCAATGTACACCTAATAAAAGACTATACCAAATCACATACTGCAATACATTTCTTAGTTTTCCACCTAGACGTTGACCACACTCGAGCCGAGCATACTCAATGCACTCAGTACCACCAACCAAATAGTCAATATAAGTTGCAACAAACATCTATGGATATCCCAAAAAAAAAAAAAAACTAACTCAAACAGACCCTAAATATATATAAAACTAAGTACATCGGCAATGCCTATAGTATATTCGTAAAGCTCCACCAATAAAAAGAAAAACAATTCAAAAATCCTTTTTTTTTTCCTAAAGTGATACGTCAAGGTTGAATGTTCCATTTCCAGCCATCAAATTGTCTCTTTCCCCATCCAACTCCATAACAGTCAGTTTTTCAAAATACATACAGATCCTCCAAAACTTATCCTTTACTGTGAAGTTCTCAAAAGCGAGCTACTAGTACGATTAGAAAAACCCAAAATTCCACAATCAACTACTTCCTTTAACATTCACCTAGTTGTTTGAGCTTTCTAAAATATCAACCACAAAACACGTAATGTAGGTTTCATATCCATACCACTACTCATCTATTAATGAACATCCGCCCATCCGTATAATATTTCCTTAGATGTACAATTATTGAGCTTTCCAAATGGAGTAAACCAAAAGATCGATTAAGATAGCAAAGTCAGAGAGAACCTATCAAACATAGCAACAAATCCAAACTATCCTGAGGCTTACCAAAATTTCTAAATAGAAAAATCATTTCGCATGCATGCACCCTCGCACAATTAAACTAGGCCCAATCTTAAGAATTGATTATTCCAGATTTCTTAGATAATTTGTTTTTGTGTGTGAAATCAATCTCCAAATCAACATACCAACGAGTCTAACTCGTTGGATTCAATAGCATTGCGGTCAAACAACGTTCCGTCACCAAGGTACTCGTAAAATATCCGATTCCAATAATGAATAAAATCACTTGTGCTACATTCTTCCCCAATATCCTATCCAAACTCTACAATAAAATAATGTTTCCAAAAATGGGTCGCCAAATGATTATTATATCCTTAATACTATGTGAGTAATAATACAAATCAAATAACAAATGCTCTCACATATGGCAGTAGGACTCTAGGGACTCGTACCTCGATCAAATGAACATGATACAAAATGAATACATAATTTTTTTTTTTTAAACCTAGGCTTTGATACCTCAATTGTCACGCCCCAAAATGAGAAGTGACCGGCCGTGAACCATGAGGCTAACCCAAGGAACACGCAGCCTAAATAAATTAAAGTAACTGAAAATCAAATGATCACTTTTCGTTATTGATCAAATCCAAAGCCAAATATGTCTCAATCATAAACATGGGGCACAACCATCCCATGAACCAAACAATATCCGGTGATCCAACAATAATAAAAAGAATTCGTTCTCTGACAATTGTTTCGAATGCAGAAGCGATTATTAAAATAAAACTAGGATGAGACACCCTAAGGAGGTCAACACAAGAAATCCCCGAAATGCCACCAGAGTCCTTACCTAACTCCCCGCCCCGACTTGCCTGGGTCCAAAAGTACTAATGCGATCAAACAACGCAAAAATAGGCTAACTTGCACCTAACTCCGAACCAGACAAAATCCTTAAGACTGCTGCGACTTCTCTCTCTCAAAATAAACAACCCTAGTCTAATATAATGACTTCCTCTGACCCACGTTCTCTCTTCGCCCTAATAATAAGCTACTCGGTATAATAGACCCCATAATATTAATATAAACTAAATACTAATTATGAAGTCTAGTCTAATACCAACTGTATTATCAAACTAATAAAATTTACTTAACGAAATGAATTCCTATACTCTAAAAAATTACAATCGTACCAATAATACTCATACCGCGCACAAAATAATTAATTAGGATCCGACCATAACACCCAATTAATAATTGGCAATGTAATTAATTAAATTAAATTAATAAAAATTCTAGGCCGTAACAATAAGGAGTTAGTAAGAGATTGGAAAACCTCCGTAATAACTTCCTGTTTCTCTTTGCATAATCGAAAGCATAAATTTCCAGCTCTTTCTGATAAGCTATGGCGGCTATCATTAGCAGAAGATATTCTCTTTTAGAGCAGGTAAGTAAAGAAAAAATCAACTCATAAATGTAGACCATAACCTATGAGGAAGTTGCAAGTAGAACCAAAAACAGAATTCTATTTGTCATGTGTTGGTCAGTAAATAACTCTAATAATCTTATCTAAACCGAACCTTATGTCCCAATCACTTGGGGATCGGCTCTCTACCATTATATCAATAGGTAACTATTATAAAATCTTTAGGCTTCTATGTAATTACCATAATTCTCTCATTATGGTGGTTACACATACATTTCCAGCATTAACGAACTGCATAAAACTTGTAGCTGTTTTTTTTTTTTTTTTTTTGGCTTTGATAAATAAACTTATAGTAGCTGTTTAAAAGCGTATAAAACCTAGATATTGTGCTACAAACCCAAAGTTACTTCCTTACAAATTGAAAAACGTAAGATATGAAGGGACGCAACTTTTTCACCGATTACCTACTTATTCCAAATGCAAATTTAGCCTCTCAGAAATAGTCAAAGCTTGGAAAGAAGAGGAGCTCATTGCTTGCCGGACACCTTAACGTCGACGCAAGCTCCTAGTGATGCTGCAAGTCTTGCAACTAATTGATGCTAACACTGGTAGAGAAAAGCAAATAAAAGAGGTCAAAACAGATAGTGCAGCCATTTGATAGAAGTATTATGAAATCAAAGAAATCAATGAGGGGTTTCACATTTCAACAGAAGTAGTAATGAAAAAGCAAGGGAGCTGAACTTACACAAAGCTGTTCTCCTCCATTTACAATGTCGTTGAAGAAGGAATAACAAGCACAATAGTATTCCGCGAAACAGAATTATTCCTCCTTCCTCCGAGATTCACCCATAACCTAAGCAGGGTGTATAACAGGAACCAGTTTCACAATTCCTCCTTCTGTTCCACTATCGTTTTCCTTCGATTTCAAGGCATGGCCACTTCAAAACCCTAGAAATCGGTGATCCTCCAACAATTACTACATACGTCCATATCTACGTACTTACTATGGAAAGATCAAGTACAGAAGAATAATGAATTCAAAGGACGGAGAAAAATACCTTTTCGAACCGACGAGAGCGAGAAACCCAGTACCGGCATGGACATACATATCGCCGGCGATGCAACGGAGTTTGTAGAAAAAAACCATCATTTGGTAGCGATTGAGAGAGAGACATGGTTTTTGAGAGAGAGAGATGGTTGGGAGATTTAACTTTCTTCCTTGATCAATAGCTTTTCTCAAGCCACACAAAATCCAGCAAATTCATGAGGCAATCCAGGAAATTGGCCGGAAATCCAGGAGGACAGCTGAGGAAGTACAAGGTAATTGAGTGAAATAAGAAAAATATACAATACCTAAACTACCCCCCCACCTCAACACATGCAAGAACAAAATTGCAGACTAAGCTTTAAAGTGCAAATTCGTATTTTCATCACGTGGCTTGGCTTGCCATCGTTGGCTCTTTTTATACAAGAGTATTGATTAGGGTTAATCCCAAGGATATAATTTCAAAGGCCGCAATAGAAATAATAACAGCGCTGTGTATCTATTGTACCCCTCCCCCACTCACCGTGCTTGGATCCAGTTGTGTGAAGGATGATAGAGTTCCAACAAAACAAAAGTTTTGAAGTTAATAGTGAACAAAATAAAACATTATGCCAACAGGAGAAATAAACGCATTGACTCTTCTTTAAAATGAGAATTACAAAAGGCTAAAGTTTAAATAAGGTGGCTCATTTTGATTAGAAGAAACAATAAAAAAAAGAATGCATTTGGACCGAAGGCCAGGTTTGTTTGTTTTGGCATTTCTATTCTAAGTGTGAAATCAGAAGGGAAGCAATGACTGGATCTTAGAATAACGAAGGGATAAAAAATTCCCCACACAAAAACTATCATCAGCTGAAAAGAAGACAACATATTTTTATCAACACACCACTACAGGCTGGATTAAACAGACACTAGGTGATAGCCTGTGTGCTATGCATGAAGAACATGCTCGTTGGTTTGGAAGCGTATGATTTTGTTTGGGTACATATGCATGCATGTAATTTATATGTAGTAGAAAGCAGAATAAAGTTTCTATTACATAAAAGTTGAGAGGGTATTGGTAGCATAGTTATCAAGGCGAAAGGCACACTAAGACGCAAAGTTCTGTTTGGGCCTGAGGTGAGAGGCGCATGGCAAGGCACGCGCCATTTTGAAGAGAGGCGCACCTATGTGAAAAAATATTAATTTCTGAAGATAATTGTGTTGTGTGCGCTTTTTTGAAAGAAAGCGCACTTTATTGATAGATTTGAAAGAAGTGCGCCTTTTTGCGCCTTGTCGCTTTTCTGACCCGGTTGCTTTTTGCTCGCCTTTTTCAAGTTGCCTTGATGGAGTCAGCAAGGCGCTTGGGTGCGCCTCGCCTTGCCTTGCACCCAGGCGTGCCTTTGACAACAATGAGTGGTTGATGTACAGACAACCATTTGTATGTACCAAGTTTATATTGCATAGAAGTTGGGAGCATACTGGCAGACAGGCATGAAATAAGAATTATATGCCATGCGGCTCACACAAAATTAGAGAGTGAGAGAAATGTAAATAACCAATATCTAGGCTAACTTAAGTTTCAGTGCAAAACTCAGCCAGACTTCTAACTTCCATGCTCTCATTTATTCAAGGACGAATGAAGTAGAAAGAGGGCTGAAAAGAAGGGAATACAAAAGAAAGGAGAAGATCGACTATATATCCGATATATACAGCAATACAACTAAAGATAGAAATACAGAAAAAGGGTTCTTAAACAAAGATGTTACCAGCAGGATCTCTAGCATGAGAAACATCTTCAACGGTGTTGGATTGATCCGAATAAGCAGTTCTATAAGCCTCAATGGACACAGAGTTATCCGCTTGATGCTCTCCGTCATAATGTGAGCGTTGCAGCTGACTATCTGCTGGTCTAATTCATAATAGTGTTCCATCTTATTCAAAAGCTTCATATCGATGTCAATAAAAGATGCCTAGAAAATAGCAACTTCTGTAAGCTATACATATGGCAGGAAAAGACCCTATTCACTGGAAAATATATTATTTATGCATTAGAAACTTGATGATTTGAAATTTAGCTACTGTCTGATGTACCACAGCAGTACTTAATGAAAGCATCAGGAGATAAAATCACCACCTATCATATGGAAATGTAATAAACACTAGTTCATCAAGATACCCATAGATTCATAACACATGCAAATATGAGATCAGTCAGGGCTCCTAGTTTCAACACCTTATTTGCATTTCACTCAAGTTGTGTCTTATTCCCTCATTCTCCCACAAGAATTAAAGCTAATAATCTAATTGTAGCCAAAAAAAATTAGCATATTTTGCATTAAATAAGCAAATAAACTAGCGAACCAAACGGGCCCTTGGTTTAGTACATAGAATCCTAAACATTTGGCTTTGGGTTTTGTGCCATATTTAAAACTTACCCATGAGGCCATGATTAACAGGGAATTTCAAAATTTTGTCTCCTTTTTTTCCTTTAAAACAGTTATTCCACTCATAAGGTGTCATCCATTTTTAATGTGAAAAATTGCAATGGCTAATGCTTGGTTGCTATTCAACACTTTCAGACGTTCTCTTTGAAAACAAAAACGCTTTTCGTTTTCAAATGTTTGAGCATCAACAATTTCGGGAATGAATAAAAATCTTTTTCGTGATTTATAAACGAACAGGTTATTTTCGACAAATTCCATGGAACAGGTACAGTTTGTCAACAAGTTCCATGTTTTATGATCATGAAAACACCAAGCAAAAAACAATAAACAATAAACAAAAAAGATAATGTACCAAACTACCATTTGATCCTATGTAAGAACCCATGCTTCAGGGTTTCTGAAAACCATATGATGCACAATCATCCCTAACTTTAGTTGACACCAGTCAGTCACACATGCTGCTTTTTTAAATGCTGAGTTTTTAAATGATGTCTGGCATTGCTGCATACCTTGTAATCGAATATCTGGTTGGTTGACTTTAGAAATACACTATTATATGAAGATTCTGTATCCTTCTCTTTCCTTGGCTGAAAACAAATCATCATGCTCAAGTCCTTTGCAGGTGCAGCAATCAAATAGTTTAATTTTGAAGCTTTCATTCAAAGACAATGAATGCAGATACTTGTATCTGTCCGACACTTTGTCTTCACCCAAATCTCTACACACCGTACAAGGCTGAAAAAGAAAGTTGTAATAGGCATGAATTGCACCTTCTAAGTCAGACATCAAGTTTCTGAAGTTTGAGAAGCTGATCTAGTAATCCTGATCTGAAAACAATTTCAGCAACAAGGTGTAGGAAATTTGTTGTGCGTAGGCCATCATTTGTCCGAATCACAGACCTGAGAATGTCTTCTTTCCCAATCATATGACTAATGCTATCACCCCCACCACCCAAGCCTCCATATATTACGGAACCGTTCAAGAAAACACAAAAGTTGTTCTGAGGAGTAACAAAGTGAGCCTTGATTGCTTTATGTACTCTGTCCTTGGATCCAGAGAACATATCGAGCGGATCATATTCACTTATTTCTGATACCTACGGAGAAAAATGACCCTGTTGAGACAATAACCTAAAATAACTATCAAATAAGTGACTGCATCTGACCTATAAGAAAGCAAGGTGGAATTATATTTTATGCATGAATTTCGCACTTGAATAAGAGCTTTCTCATTATCAGCTTACACTCAATGAGATAAAGTGGAAAAACAAAATGTACCTCTCTTTCATGCAATTTCAATGACTGGTGCATTCTGACAAGGGCTATTCTCTTTTTAACGACATTTCCCTCAGATATATATCTTGGAAATGGAAGAACCCCACATTTTGGCTACTTTGAGAAAAAAAAACATGTTAGATAGTTTCATAGTCATGCTAACAATACATTAAACAAAGTTAATAAACCCCCTGAAGAGGAGAATGAAACCAAGATGTTGATTGAGGAAAGCACCTTTATCTCAACAGATATGCAAACTTGATCTTTAAGACTACATGGGGGAAAAGAAGTATATCATCATAACCAGCTTGCTTTGTTCATACATAGGAGCGTTTCAAGAATCAACGTGAAGCTACTTACCCAAAAACATTAGAATAATAATAAACTGTAGTCATATGCATGCATGTTTTCTCATGAAGACACCAGTCATATCTTTCTAAAGCCAGTCATCAAATGATAAAGTAGTTAATTACTCAAGTTAAGCAAAAAATGCAAAAATTTCAGCACAACTCCAACACGCCAATCCATTTCCGATAACAATATATTCTCTGGTCGGCGTGGTCGCATGCGCTTCTCTTACTATCACTATTACGTGTATGCAATGCAATAGACAGAATCAAAGGGTTACTCTAAAAACAACTTAACTATCATTAGCTAAGAATAGAAGAAACCAAAACTCTACTTAAAAGATGAGAAGACTACTTAAAGAAGCGGAAAGTTCAAGAGAAGGGGGAGAAAAAAAAAAACAATGCTAAGCTAAGAAGTCGTTGTTTATCCCTTGTTTAGGCAGTCGGAGGTATGTTTACTTATGGGAAAAGAAAAATCTCAAAAATCAAACTGAAGTGTTCTTACGAAAGGTACAAATTAAGAAAGAAGAACACATTGAAGTTCAAACCCTCCTTTTCAACCTTTTTGGGTTCAAGACCAGTGCATTATGACTTCTTTTACCCCAGAATCCCGTAAAAAACTTCCTGACTTTTATTTTTCAACTGAAGTGTGTGTCCTTTGCTTGCATAAAAGTCCCTAAACTTTGGTCTAGTAACAAACTTTAACTTTCATGTTTTATTTCACCCTATTTCATTGTAGCCGAAGAGGAAGCTACAGCTACTTGCTTTCGAGGACTGAAAAAGTCTCTTAGCTAAGAAGTGGTGTTTCAAACTGAACAACTTTACATGAACATATGTTAGAAATTAGATATCCCGCTCAAAAATCCCACCAATGTGAATGAAATTCAAACACAACACATATATAGATACATACAGATTTATAATGAGAATCCATGCATGGACGGCATTAAATCAATACTCATTTGAAGCTGTTGCATGCCCACAGTGAATAAAAGAGTACAACATCAGGCACCAAGCTTGGCTGAATCAAATCAACAATCATTATTCCTGAAATAATTATAATAGTTAATAATCAGAAACCCTAAGTCTGTAAATCAAATACAAACATCAACAATATAATTAGAAGCCCTAAATACTTATATTCTCTGAAACCCTTATTCGAAAGAGAAAGAGAGACGACACGACGGCGTTCCGAACGGTCTTCTTCTTCTTCTTTTAGGTTCAATTCAAATTCGGAAAGCTCAAGAAGAAGATGTTCAACAATACACAGAAATTCTTTAAGGGAGAAAAAAAAACTTGGTCTGACCCGAACTCGTCGTCTATAGTAGAAGCTAATACTCCTCGTTAGGTTCGGCGGTGGTGGTGTGCGGTGCTTGGGAAGAAGAGTGGTGGCGCGCGGTGCACTTCCCCACGGTGGTGGTTGGCGACAAAACCCTAGAAAACATCTTCGGTCACGGGAGACGAATTCAAATCCGAAACAACGGCGGCATTACGCCGGCTCAATCTTCGTGATCAATCCGACGGGCTAGAGTCGTTGGATTCACAGACAGGGACGATAGAGATAAGGGGTTTGACGAGGTGTTGGGTGGGGTCGAGGGGCTTGATTAGGGCTCGGTTGGCGGCGCCGGCAGCGGTTGTAAGGGACTATGGGGGCGGCGGATTTGGAAGGAGGGTGCGGAGGGGAGAGGAATCGGGGGAGGAGGCGGTGGAACTAGGGTTTGGTATTGACTTGTCTGGTTGCTGGAGGTGGTGCCGTAGTGGTCGTCGTCTGTCGTCCATGTCGCGTTCTGCGTAGGACTATAGGAGATCGATTGTTCGAATGGGAAGGTGGGAGAAGAGAACAACGGAGATAAAGGGGTTTGAGGAGATTGTCAGACACTTGAGAGAGAAGAAAAGGGGGTTTCGACCGTTGTGGTTTTTGATGGATCCAGAGAGGCGGTGATTCTGTTTGTATTTAAGAGCAATTTGAAATTTGCACTTCACTCGTTATACTTTCCGGAGTTTTTTTTAAAACATCCCTCCAACTAACCACCAGATTTTTACTTAGTCCTCAAACTATCAAAATATTTTATTTAGTCCTCCAACTATTGGCTTGCATTCTATTTAGTCCTTCCGTTAACTTTCAAACGGACGGCAAAGGTTTTGTTAAAAACAAAAAAACTTCCAACCACCAATTTGCAATCCTATGAAGTAGAAACGTGATTATGAGAGCTTTAGAGACAAAATTTGATTATATCTCTTTAAAATAATATGATCAGAATAATAAGATCTTCACACACATATTCATTAAATGAAAAGTTAGACAATTGGATCAAACGTCTATAAATATTGGATTGAGGTGATTTTTATAACTTGGGCCCTTGAAAAAATATTTTACATTTAGGCTCCGTTTGTTTGGACGTAAAATATTTTCCTGTAAAATGTTTTACCTATTTTCAGGTGTTTGGTTGTGTAAAAAATGAGGAAAATATTTTACATGTAAAACATTTTCCATCAATTGGATGAAAATGACTTACTCTTAAATTTTCCGTAAGTTATTTTCCGAAATGAACCTGCTGCATTCTCTTGTAATTCTCACTGCTCAGTTTTCTCGACCGCCAATCCTAACCCACGTTCAATTCCAATAATCTCATATCTATCCACCGTTTAAACTCCCCATCTCACTCTCTACACTATTTTGTTGATTTTTAAAAATATTTTCAAGTGTCAACCAAACACCGGAAAATAAAAGTTTGAAATTTATTTTCTGAAAAAACATTTTACATCGAAACAAACGGAGCCTTAATGAATAACTCGGATCATGGGTGTGAAGATCTTATTATTCTGATCATATTATTCTAAAGAAACATAATCAAATTTTGTCTCTAAGGCTCTCATAATCACGTTTCTATTCCATAGGATTGCAAATTGGTAGTTGGAATTTTTTTTTTTTTTAACAAAACCTTTGCCATCCGTTTTGAAAGTTAACGGAAGGACTAAATAGAATGCAAGCCAATAGTTTGAGGACTAAATAAAACATTTTGATAGTTTGAGGACTAAGTAAAAATCTGATGGATAGTTGGAGGGATATTTTCAAAAAAAACTCTATTTTCTGTTATAACGCGTCTCTCAAACTCTATACTGTTGGCAGCAAACTTCAACCGTGCTACCGCTAGTACTCCGCCGCCCAAAAACTTTTTTTTTTCTCGCCGAAAACATGTTTTTGTGATCCACAATAAATATTTTGAAAACTCATTTTTTATATAAATATAAAAAAAATTTAGAGTCCATCGGTTCCATTACAATTGTAATCCTAGCATCGTAAAGTAAGCCTCTAAGTGAATGCTTAAATGATTGAGGTCACAAAGGGGATATTTGTGAGCTTATTTTTTGGTTTTTTATTTTTTATTTTTTATTTTTTGAATTATGGTCAAAATGTATTTTGAATTTGATAGAGTATTTGGGTGATAAGTGCATAATGCATTTTACTTATAGGAGTAGTGTTTGAAAATACGTGAGGAAAATGAATTATGAATTGATTTATATAACAGGAGTAGTATTTAGACATTTTTTTTAACACGTAATGATTTTTGCACTCTCTTTTTTGATAAGTGCACTCCTTTTTCTTGTCTTGTAGTAAAAAAATTACTACACAAAAGCTTCATTAAAACATCAAATAAAATAAAAAGGCGGTATGAAAATCATTTTGTTTTCCTAAATACTTGTCCCACTCCACAAAAATACTTCGTAAAAATATATTTTTACCATGTTTTATGGATCATTATTTGGTTATGAAAATTAAAAATAAAATCATTAAGAGCGAAGATGAAATTATTACATAAGGTCACATAAGAAAGAAAAAGCAACACAATTTGGGTTATGGTGTTTCGTCAAATTGTAAACTAAAACCATGGTACACGAAAGAGAGGGGTGAACATTGTGGTATCTTATAATGTAATAATGTGGTTATCCACTATTTCCACATAAACTTCTTTAAGGACCCAAAACGTTCACCAAAGAAAAGTGAAGGGTAAGGAGGGAGGTTAATGCTGATCAAAAAAAGGAGGGAGGTTAATGTATTGGCGAGGGAGTAAGTGGAAAATTCCAAAATATGTTCAGGATAATTTGGTATTTTCATCTCCAACCGAAAAGAGAAGTGGAAAAGGAGAAGGGCGCGACTATTCGCAGCCATTTATTTTCTCCCATAACCCACTACATTTCGGTAAATGGTTGTTGAAAATCATAGATAACATTTCGGTAAATAGCTGTTGAAAACAATATTATATTTCGGTAACTATATGTCGAAAATATGTTCAACTTTCGATAAACAATTGCCGAACATATATTTTCGGTAAATAGCTGTTGAAAAAAATATTATATTTCGGTAATTGAATGCTGAAAATGTATCTCAATTTTGGTAACTAACTGTCGAGTATGATTGAAAATTTTTAACGGGCTATGAGAGAAAATAAAAGGCTGCGAATAGCCGCACCCAAGGAGAATGCAAAAAGCTTCCTTCACCTCTTTCTCACTTCTCTTCTCTAAACCCAAAAACTAAAAACTCATTCTCCCATAATTGATTATGGATACTTCCACCCAAACGCCTAAAATGTGAAAGGATGCATGTGAGAACCCACTCTTGTAACAAGAGTCCCACGTCGGAAATTCTAGGAAAGTGGAATAGGTTTATAAGGATTCGCCCACCAGCTACTGTATAATTTGAGGTTAATCTTTTGAGCCGTGTGGTTAGGCGAATGGTTAACAGATCAGCTGGGGCGGGTCATTACATTTGGTATTAGAGCACAACTTTGGTCTACATGGTGGGGACCACCTCTAGAATCTCGTACGAACACAATGATTGTGCTATGCAGAACTAAATGTCACACCCTGGGCACTAGGGAAAGGTTGCTGAGCCAATGCAACGAGGACATTGAAACCAATATGAGAAGATTGTAAGAACCCACTCTTGTAACAAGAGTCCCCACATCGGGAATTCTAGGAAAGTGAAATTAGTTTATAAAGATTCGTCCACCAGCTACTGTATAACTTGAGATTAACCTTTTGAGCCGCGTGATTAGGCAAATGGTTAGCAGGTCAGCTGGGGCAGGTTGTTACAATGCAGCTAGTGCCACGACTCCAAATGTTAGAGCCACGACAATAAGTCCCGAATGCCATATTTGCCCTTATTGCCATTCGACAAGTCTCTCATTCTTTTGTCTCTTACATTTCTTCCATCTCTCTTCTAAAATGCCACCCTCTCCCCACCTTATAATCTCTCCATTTCCAAAGCAATGAGCCGTTGGGGAATGAGATCAATGTGAAAGCATTGGCGGTATTGAGTGAGATCATTCTTGAAATTGTAATCCGGTTGCACAAAGGTAAAGCCATAGTGTTCGAGATATCATTCTTGCGATAAAATTGGTGGTATTGAACTCTCTTTCTCTCTCCACTGCAATTTCCACAAAGAGTTTGCCAAGTTTTTGAAGATCATAATAGAAAGGGAGAAAAAAATAATTTAGAGATGGGATCGATGGGTCTTAATGAGTGGGAATGGTTGGTCCAGTGTGATGAAATTTTGAAAAAAAATTCATTTAAGAAGACCCATTTTAGCTATGAATAGAGTATTACATATCAATTAGGTGTTCTATGAATCTAACCTAATACAATAAGAGAGAGAGAGAGAGAGAGAGAGAGAGAGAGAGAGAGAAATTCTTCATTTCATCAGATCGATCCCTCACCTTGATCGATTGGCTGCTATTAGTTCACCGTTGTCTGGTCGTCGCCTTCCAGTGTGGTCATCGTCTTCCAGTGTGGTCGTCTGTCAGGTGTGGTTACCGTCGTCTCTACTTACAGGTTCCCTCCGTAATTCTCTTGTTTTCCATGGCGATTTTGGTTTCTTCGTTCATGTTCGATTTCTGAGTTGATTCCTTCTGATTTCTGTGTTCTTTGATGGATTTGGTAGAACATTTTCCTATTTTGAGTTCTTCATTGCTAGAAAAACCCCTAAAAATGGAAAATCTCCTAAAAAACCTAATTCATTCGTTCCTGTGAATATTGAAACTTCTTTGCGACCAGTTCATGCTGTTAGTGGAGTCGTTGAACCTGGTGTGTTTCCTACTCTTGGAATTGATGGTGCTAACCCTTTTGTGCACCCAATTTTGCCTAATGTTCCTGGAACCAAACCATTGTTGAATCTGGTAGAACATTCTCCTGCTTCCCTAGTCCCTTTGATGGGGACGGCACTCGTTTCTGGTGCGCCTTGTGTTGGATCTAATGGTCCTGTGAGCTCCGATCGAAATGTTGCTTTTGAACTGCTCAGTGTGGACCTACAAAAGGAGTACTCTCACCTTCGTTTTGAGGAATCAGATGATGTTGTTGCAAGGCAGATCAAAACCCTAACTGCTGAGAATTTGATTCTTCATCGCAAAGCTGAGGATAATCTCTCTATGGTGCTTCCTAAACCTGTGGCGAGTAATCCCCCTACTCCTTGGAAAAATTTACTTGTTGATGCTGTTTCAAATGACACCTATATGGAACTCCAATATTTTCCTTCTTCCATGGAAGGAGGTAAGCTTGTTGTCACCCCCCCTCCCCCTGTTGGTGAGTGTGGGGTTAAAAAATGGCGATCTAGTTTGGTTGCATATTTTCTGGACAGAAAAGTGTCATTCCTGACTGTGCAATCCACTGTGTTTAGAATTTGGGACAAGTTTGGCATAACTGATGTTCTTTCTAATGATGATGGTTTCTATTTTTCTCTTTTCAATAAGGATGATGCGTATAAATGAATTTTAGATTCTGGCCCTTGGCATATCGGAGGGAGATTGGTGGTTTTGAAGAAATGGGAACCCCAAATGAGCTTTGTTAAGGACCAGTTGGTGAAAATTCCCATTTGGGTTCAATTTTTCAATGTTCCACTGGAATATTGGACAGCTGCAGGTCTTAGTTATGTTGCGAGTGCCATTGGGAGGCCCCTTTATGCGGATTCTGTGACAGCAAAGTGCAAATGTCTTAACTATGCAAGGGTTTGTGTTGAAATAGAAGTTGGGGCCACTCTTCCTCTTTCTTTTGACCTTAGATTTGATAATGGCAAGGAAGTTAAAATTAAGGTGAAGTATCCTTGGAAGCTATTGCAATGTTTGGAGTGTTTGGTGTTTGGGCACAGTGAGGCTGGCTGTCTGAAAAACCACCATGCTCAGGTGCATACCTCTAATCAGGTTTGGGTGGCAAAGGCTGGGAAAGGTACGGAGGTGGGTATTTCTGCTACCCCTGTTGCTGCTAGTCCAAGCAAGGTTCTCAGGCCTCAAAAGGATGTTCAGGTTTCTGGATCGAACAGATTTGCAGCATTGGAATCTATAGATTTGGAGACTGATGCTGCCTTGGGGTTTGTGGAACCTATTGGTGTGGTGGATGCTGTCAATATTTCTGGGACATCTAGGGATGTTTTTCTCCATGTTCAGCCTCTACCTAGGGTTGTTTCTTGTTCTAAGGTTTTAAAAGGGCAGACGAAGTCGAATGCTCCGTCGGTGTCTAATGAGTTGAGTCTTGTCCATAATGATGTTCCTCCTCCAAAGGAAAGTATCAGAGTTGGGCAGGATGTCTCTGAACTTTCTAAGGCTGCTCAACAGTCCACATGTTTCACTCCGAGTGGTCAATCCTCTCTTGTAGGAAAAGTTCAAGATATGGGGATCCCTGTTAGCCAGGATAACCAGAATGATGTTCAGGCTGTTGAGTTTCCTAATGGTGTGAATGGGGGTCCTGAACCTCCTGGGCCACAAAAGAAGACAAGAAAGCCTAATAAGAAAAGATGATTAAGCTTGGTGCTTGGAACATTCGAGGTTTGAACGATCCTTCCAAACAAGTGGAGGTTAGAAAGTTTATCCTTGATAATAGTTTATCCTTGTGTGGGATTGTCGAAACTAAGGTTAGATCCCAAAATATTACGTCAACTATGAAGAATTGCCTACCTGCAAATTGGGACTATATCCATAATATTGGTGCTCATACGGTTGCTAGAGCTATCTTTACATGGAACACTTCTCTCATTAATGCTAATTTGATTTCCAGTAGAGCTCAACATATTACTTGTCAAATTCATCATGTCAATACTTTACAGTTTTTTAATATTACTCTAGTCTATGGTATGAACCAGCCAACTGATCGTGGTATGTTATGGGTTTAGTTGAGAGGCTTACACAGAGCTTTGGGTGTTGAACCTTGGATCCTTTTTGGAGATTTTAATGCTGTGCGAAGGGTGAATGAACGGAGTATTAATGATAACTTTGATTTTACCGTTGCAGCTGCATTTAATTCATGTATTGATGACATAAAGGTGGATAATCTCCCTGCTAAAGATTTTTGGTTCTCTTGGTCCAATAAAAGTGGTGGGTTGGGTCAAAATAAAAGCAGGATAGACAGAGTTATGGTTAATCATGCTTGGCAAGATGTTTTTACTGAATCTGAAGCTATGTTTACTGCTCTTGGAATCTCTGACCATTGTTCCTTTATTGCTTCTGTTCTTCCTTATAAGCCTGGGAGGAAGCCTTTTAAGTTCTTTAACTTTTGGATGAATGATCCTAAGTTTCCAAATTTACTTCATGAGGCTTGGGGCCAGACTAGGGGCAAAGGCTTTCTCTGAAGTTAAGAACTTTAAAAGGACTGCTCAAGGACCTTAATAAAACTGCTTATAGTAATATTAGCTATAAAGTTGCTGAAGCGAAGGCAAAGTTGATTCGAATTCAGGTAGATGCTGCCATGGGTAGTGTGACTGATATGGTGTTAGCCTCGAAAAAAGAGGCTATGCTTGAATATAGACACCTTAGTGAAGTTGAGGAGTCATTTAAGAGACAAAAATCTAGAATCCAATGGCTGAAACTAGGGGATAATAATACTAATTCCTTTCATAGGAAAATGGCTGCAAATAGAATGAGAAACAAGATTCTTTCTATCAATGATGAGTATGGACATAGGCTTGAAGATCCTGATGTTGTCAAGAAGGAAGTTGTGTCTTTTTATGAGAAGCTTTTGGGCACTAGTTTCCCTAATAGAGTAGCAACCACTACAGTAGTGTCTGATCTTATTACTACAAGAGTTCCCTTTGAGTTACAAGATGGCCTTACTTGTTTGGCAACTGAGGAGGAAATCAAAGCCGCTATGTTTTCAATTGGAGGGGATAAAGCCCCTAGTCCGGATGGGTTCAATCCTGCTTTCTTTCAAAGGAATTGGAACAGAATTGGAGATGATGTGGTGCTGGCCATTCAAGCTTTCTTTATCACTAGTACTATGCCAAAGGGTTGGAATGCCACTGCGTTGACTCTAGTGCCAAAAACTGCAACCCCTACGAGTATGAAAAAGTTTCGTCCCATTGCTTGTTGTAATGTTTTGTACAAATGCATTACAAAAGTCTTAGCTAATAGAATGCAAGTTCTTTTTCCCATTATCATCATCCAAAGTCAGTCAGCATTTGTAAATGGGAGATTTATAGCAAACAATATTCTGCTTATGCAGGATTTAGTCCGAAACTATCATAGGGATGAGGGGCCTCCCAAATGTGCAATTAAAATCGATTTAATAAAGGTGTTTGATTCTATGTCTTGGGGTTTCTTGTTTGAAATGATGGCAGCCATGCATTTCCCTAATCAGTTCATCAAGTGGGTTTAGTTTTGTGTGTCGAATGCTCACTTTCCAGTGGCTTTAAATGGAAACCTTGAAGGTTATTTTAAAGGGGAAAGGGGTTTGAGACAAGGTGATCCAATGTCCCCTTATTTGTTTCTGATAGTTATGGAGGGCTTTTTCTATATTCTGCAGCATAAAGCTAGGGAGGGCCAGTCTACTATCCAGCCCAAATGTAAGGTTTTGCAAATCCATCACTTAGCTTTTGCCGATGACCTATTTGTGCTCTGTGGGGCTGACCAAGTATCATTTTCTACTGTTAAAGCTGCTTTTGATGAATTCCACTCTTACTCTGGCCTTCGCCCCAATCTTCAAAAGAGTGCTGTCTTTTTTTCCGGCGTTGATAGGGCTCTTAAAGTCCTGTTGGGTGATATCCTTCCCATCCCTGAGGGTATTCTCCCTGTGCGTTACTTGGGGGTCCTTCTGATTTCTTCCAAACTTTCATACAATGATTGTGTCTAGCTTAAGGAAAAGATTCTTCAGAGAATTCAGAGTTGGTCAACAAAATTTCTATCGTTTGATGGTAGGACTCAGTTGATTAGCTTAGTTTTGTGGAGCATGCAAGTATATTGGTGCTCCATCTTTATCCTTCCCCAAAAGATGTTAAAGGACATTGAGAGTTTGCTTAAGGCTTTCTTATGGTCTGGGGTTCATCTTAAGCAGGGAGGTGCTGAAATTAAATGGGAATGGGTTTGTGCGCTAAAAGAAGAAGGGGGTTTGGGTCTCAAGCCTCTTAAAGAATGGAATAAGGCTACTATGGCAAGGCATTTGTGGGCTCTCAGCAAGAAATCAGATTCCTTGTGGGTTAAGTGGATTCATTCATATGTCATCAAACGAAAATGTCTTTGGCACATGCGATTACCGCAAGATTCTTCTTGGACCATCAGGAAACTATTCAAGCTCAGGGATCAAGTTCACCCCTTATTAGGTATGTGGTTGGCAATAGGAGTAACACTTTTCTTTGGTTGGACAACTGGCCTACTTAAGGTCCTCTTTATAAGGTGTTTGGGGAGGCTATTGTAAAGAATGTTGGGAGCTCCCTCCTTGCAAAAGTTTCATCAATCATTCATAATGAGGATTGGCATTGGCCTAGACAACGTAATAGGGCTATAATGAAGATCATGGGGAGTACTCTTCATACCTTGAGGCCTAACATTTCAATTGAGGATTCTGTAGTTTGGGCTCTTTCTTCTTCTTCTTCTGGTGCATATTCTGTCAAATCTGCTTTGGAAGTTCTGAGAACTCCCAGTCCAAAGGGGCTTCAATTGTTTGGTTCAAACAAACCATACCTAGATGGGCTTTCATTATGTGGCTCCTATGTTGGGGCAGACTTTCAACTAAGGATAGACTTTTATCCTGGAGATTGGTAGTGGATCCTATGTGTGTTCTGTGTGGTAGTGTGGCTGAGTCTCATGGGCATTTATTCTTCACTTGTTCTTTCTCATACCAAATTTGGAGTTCTTCGGTGTCCAGTAGAGTGGGATCAGGAGATAGCCTGGGCAATCTATCATCTGAAAAAACAGGGTTTTCCTTCAGCGCTATACAAGCTAGCCATGGCTAGTTCTGTGTATTACATATGGAATGAGTGCATTTTTTGCAACAAACACCCTAATCTTGAAGGCACTATGGAGCAGCTTATTCTTGATGTTCGCGATAGAGTTTGTTCTTGGCAAAAAGTGGGCAGCAATTGTGTTAATCGAGCCCTTTGTAAAGCCTGGAATATTTCTGGGAAAATTTTGCTTTGAGCTGTCTGTATAGCCCAGGTTTCTGTTTTTTTGTTTAGTTTGGGTCTGTTTTTTTTTTTGCATTGTGTTCAAGGGTGTGCCCCTTTGTTTCCTTTTGTATGTTGTCTCCTTTTTGGTAATAAAATCTCTTTTACCAAAAAAAAAACCTAATACAATAAAAGCAAAATGGATGTTATTTCTTCTGTTAAACAATCAAATTGGTTTATAGAGCATCTTCGACCCATGTCTAAAACTCAAAAATGGGGAATGGATGTAAGATGTTAAAGGGAGATTTTATAATTTATTCTCACTTTTTGCACTTTATGAAAGAATATAGGAGAGACCCATCCTACTTTTTAGTACAACTAAATCGAAATACTCTTCTCTACTGACAAACCCAACAACTAAACTGAATTTTGCGAGAATATCTTGAAGAAAATAAATAGGCATCCCTTTTAAAAGACTTATTTAGGTGTCCATCTCAGTGAGCTTGAAATACTTATGTTCTCAAAATCAAATTGTCATATTGCCCTATTATGCCCTTAAATTCCATCCCCACAAAAATCGGTCATCTAAAATCAAAATTACAATTACGTAATTATCATCTTATCTCCTACTCCAACTCCATTTGATCTCATTTGACAAAATCAAATCTAGTTAGACGATGATAATCTTCACCCAATAATCCCAACAAATCATCCTGCCAATTTACCCCGTCTCACTTCCCCCAAATTCCAAAAATCTTTGTTCAACAATTGAACAAAACACACATGGAGTAATCTCAAAAACCAGCATAAAATTGGTTCTCATTCGTCAGATTCTGTAACGACCGGATTTTTGCCCTATTTTTTTCGAATAAAGAAATTATTTTTAATCAAATAGTCTATAGTAATCGATTAACTATTTTAAAGTTTAATTAGATTAAACCAGAACCTAGATTAATTTTTCGTGACTAAAATTAGTTTAGCAAAATTTTAATTCAACTTGTAATTATACATGTGTGTGCATATTTATCTATATTATTCATACTAATAATCATCCCACAATTTATGGGATTTGGTTACCCATCTCTCACCAATCTCTCCCTCTATTTTTATCTTTTCACTTATCCACTTCTCTTCAAACTCTTTCTAAACTATATCTCTCTCTAATCATCTATATCATCCCACTCTTCTACTTTTTCCCAATACTCCTCCTATATTACTCTACGTCTACTACAAAACCAAATCCATCTCCCCATCCTTTTCAGCTGACAGAGAGATGTGAGTAACATAACTTTATCCCATAAACTCAATTTTCGTCCATGTCGCGTCCCTCTGTTCATGGCCTGTTCCTCCTAGTTGATGACGTTTTTAGGCCTGAGTTTCTTCACGAATGTTGTAGAGGGCGTCGAGATATTCGATTTCGATCCAAGAATTACCCAAAACGGTCAAGGATTGATTGAGTTATCGCTGTCCAAAGATCAGTGAAATTCTCGGATTTCTGTTTCCAGACAGAAAACAGGACTTAGGAAAACCCCCACTTTTCTCCTAGTTTGAATGGTTTTCGGGCTTCGACTTCTTCACGAAAGTTGTAGAGCGTTTCAAGATCTTCGCGTTAGATACAAGAATTGTCCAAAAAGGAAAAGATTTGGTCAAGTTATTCCATTCCAAAGTTGCTGCTAGAATATCGATCTTTCGCCGCCAAACGAAAATCCACCGGACTCCATCGAATCGCTTTGTCCGGATTAAAGGTCGAATAATCCCTCTCCTACTTCTCCTAAGTATATTAAGTAATTACGTATCAATTTTATGATTCGGATTGAAAGAAATCGATCTCGACGTCGCGTGGTCGAGACCTGCCGTTCTCCTCTGTTTATTTTATTTATTTATTTTTCTTCGGCTGTGAACAGTGAATCCCACGGGATGGGTATTGAATTTTTTTTATAAAATAACACTTTGATCCTCCTAAATTATTTAGTATACTAGTTTTGGTCCAAATGTATGATATATATTATAATTAGCCCCTAAGTATATTAATGCTTTAATATGTTAGTGTTAATTAAAAAGAAACGAAATCAGCATAGGACGGACGGAACCCAGTTGTTCGTATGCTACTGTTGTTAAGCGTTAGAACAAAAAAAAAAAGGAAGATGACCCTATATTGCAGTTACACCCCTGAGGTTGTTTAGAATAGAAATTTGGCCCAATTAAGTTATTGACTTAAAATGATTAGACCCTTAGGTTACTTAAGTGTACAATTTTGACCCCATTGTTATATTATCGCTAATATGTTAATCTAATTTCATAGAGTAAATTATTACAAGCCTAGACTTACTAGTAATTGAACAAATTAACTTTCTCTAATAAAGATTTCCATTAATATTATCAATTTCTTGGCCATACAAGACTAAGAGCAACAACCCATTCATAAAAGTTGTGTGATTTATACGCTTATTATTTATTTCAATTATCATTTTTGATTATTTGTATATGGCTCGGATTCTTGATTTGAATGCTAGATTGGACTCTAGAGACATGGGGTGGTATGCGAATAGAATTCACTTAGACGATGCTAGATACTGGATGAATTGGAAAGTTTTATTTTTAGATTGCCTGCAGGCGAAATTTTGAGATGTGATGATTTGAAACTGGCAAAGTAAGCCCAGTGATGAATTGATACTGGCGGGAGTCCAGTGATGATGATAAAACCTGGCAAAGTAAGCCCAGTGATGTTTTGATAAAACCTGGCAAAGTAAGCCCAGTGATGTTTTGATAAAACCTGGCGGATAGTCCAGAGATGTTTTGTGATGATAAAACCTGGCGGATAGGGCCAGAGATATTTTCTGATGATAAAACCTGGCAAAGGTCCAGCGATATTTTGTGACAGTAAAACCTGGAGGTTAGTCCAGAGATGTTTTGCGATGATAAAACCTGGCGTGTGGTCCAGCGATGTTTTGTGATGAGATTGAAACTGGCGGGAGTCCAGTGATGAATTAAAACTGGCGGGAGTCCAGTGATGATTGTGAAGTGGTATATAAGATAAGCGAACCCTAGTCATGATTCAGGCATGATAAGCTTATCCCATGTTGTAGTTATTGGGGTGCACACTCAGTATATAACTTAGATGTATCTGCGACAGCAAAGGGAAGTGACCTCATGGGACCGAGCATGGCTAGTGGTTTGGGAGGAAAGATCCCGCAGAGGAGATCTTAGATTACACGTTAAGTTAATGGATAGTAATAAACCGGTTATGTGAAAAATCTGTATTTTACTTTTTCGCATTACTATTATCCTATTGTTTGCTAGCTGTAAAGTAAGAGGGGTGGTTGGGTTGAATTATTTTACTGGGTGATTTATCACTCACGGATACGTCTGTATCCTAGCAAATCGTTTGCTTCGGCGATCAATTTGCCAAAGGGCGCAAGATTCAATGATGGTGCAGTTCAACGCGGAAAGAACATCAGGAATGGAGATCAAGTATGCTCGGGATTCGTGTCAAGCCTAGAGTCAGCTCTGAAGTTAATGTATTTGAATCAGTAAATTTTCTTGAGATTGTTATAGCTAAACATTTATTTTGGAAAATCATATTTATTTATAAAAAATTTCCTAAAGAATTATTTTATTTTGCTTCCGAAAAGTCGGGGCGTTAGAGATTCCTAGAGCACTAGTCAAAAGGAGCCCTACAAACCCACAAAGGCAACCAAGTCTATGAAGCTATCAACCATTCAGTAGATAGAGTCCACAGAGATCAACCAAATTCAACTTAAAATCGTGAAAAAGTCGATCCAAGATCTCACATCCCAAAATAAATCTTTGACCACATATTAAGCTGCATCACCAAAAACCCAGATCGAAATTCTGCCTCATTAGTCTGCAAGACATGGTACAAGGTCAATAGAAAAAGCAATTAACCAATCATGAATTTGTCATGAATATACATTGTAAAATCGTCCCCATGAAACTAGTACATTAAACAAAAATTATGACAAAATCTAGAGAAATCAAAACATGCTGAACTCATGGCAAAATTTGTGGAATCACCATGAAACAGAAAAAATCATGAATACATATTGTAAAATCAAAATTTTGTAAATTGATCATGTTCTCTTCATCTACCTCGAAAAAAACCTACATTCACCATCTTTTCCAGTTTATGTCATGTTTGTGAATTGGTCATGTTTTGTCATGTTTCCGATTTAGACTTCTCAAAATCGTTCCAACGAAACTACAGTAAATTGAAATCATGACAAAATTTTGGAGAAATCAAGAAACACATACCTAAATCATGACAAAATTCATGGAGCCACCATAAAACTTAAAATTCATGAATGAGTTGTAAAATCGTCGAGAAGAAATTACAGCAACCTGAAATCAGGAGAAAATTTGGAGAAATCGAAACCCAAATACTGAAATCATGATAAAAATTGTGAAAACACCCTAAAACAGAAAAAAAAATCGTAATTGTAGGTTAGAAATTGCAACTTACTAAATCTAGCCATTATTGATCACTGATATATGTGGCCAAAAGTTTTCCAACCGAGTTCGACGGAAGAATGGAGTCCGATTGGTTGGATTTGGGTATCTATGGGAGTTACGGGCCAACCAACTCACGAAAGGGGTTTTTGTTGATGATTTCCCTCACCAGAACTCTCTGTAAGCAGCCAAAGGGAGGGGATGGAACAGGACCAGCCGTGCAATTCTCTGTTTCCTTACTTTTTCTGTTTTGAAGGATAAGGAATAGAGAGTTGCTAGGGGCACATTAGATGTGGCATACCTCAGCCACCCCTCTCACATACAGATGGGGCCCGTTCCAGTGGGCCCCCCTGTATGTGAGAGGGGTGTGGCTGAGGTGTGCCTGGAACGGGCTCCACCTGCATGTGAGAGGGGTGTGGCTAAAGTGTGCCACTGTAACGCCCCTAATTTTTTAGGTACGTTAATAAAAGAGATTTATTACAGAAATATCGAGTCACTGCTCATTATTACAAAACGGCTCACATAGGAGCAATTGAAGTTCAAAGACAACAAAAAGAAAGCTACGAGGTCCTATACTACGGCTCCTCTTGCTCCTCCAGCCTAGCGAGTTCTTCTGCTCCGTACGCCTCCAAGGTGAATAGGTCGCCCTATTCATCTATCAAATCTGACATATTATACCGGCGTCGCCACCCATATAATATGCCAGGGTCACCACAAAGGCAACACCATGAGCTACGAAAGCCCAATAGTATAATCCTACTACTAACATCGATTTCCACATGATAGGTACATAAGCAGGGAAATAAAGGCAATACTAATAACATGTTCATGTTCGCTTGTAACTACCATTGGCGTTTGACTCATCGTTAACATTTTCATTATCACACTTTATCAAAAACACCCTTTTAACTCACCCAACCTCGATTCCGCCGTTCCGGGTTCTCGAGTATCCTCACAATGGTTCCGCCGCACCGGGTTCCCATTGGCACACATAGCATTGGCTCCGTAACGCGGATAACCAAGCCAAACACACCCAACCTCGATTCCGCCGTTCCGGAATAGTCATTACGTAGTTTCGAAGATATTTTCCAACCGGGAAAACACAACAACCTTGTTAAACACACCCTAGGTGCCATGTTTCTACTTTCTTGGTTTTCGTGTCACGTTTGCATGCGAGACTTCGTGTGTGAGACTTTTTACAAACAACATGCATCATTCCAACTCCGTAAGAGTAAAATAACAACATCTAAGCCACGTAGCATGCTTGAATACCATAAATAACATAGTCATGCATTTTTACTTTTCAAACAACAAACAAAGCCACTTTTAAGGTAAGTAGAGATTTTCAAAGTAAGATCACAACTTCTTTACAAAACAAAGTAAGCTTTTGATAACTAGAAAGAATTACTACTAGATAGATAAGGACAACTACCGTTCTTCTTGGCGGTGGTTTGGACGTCGGGTTGACTTTGGCAGCGTAACGGCCCTCCGATTGCTTCGAAAGGAAAAGTTTTGGAAAACTTTCCCTAGAAACAACTAACTAACTACTACTACACTACTTTTAGAACCGTCGGGTGGTTTTGGAAGCGGTTCAGGGGTTTCGCTCAAGAACTCACAAAAACAAGAGAACTTGGAATTTCTAGAGAGAAGGAGGAGCAATTGCTTTGAGGTGTGAATTTTCAAGTGAGAATGAGCTTCTATTTATAGGCAAAGGGGTGCCCCCTCTCTCTCTTTGGCCGGCCCTCTCTCTCTCCCAATTCCCCAATTTTTAACTCCAACAAATCCAACTTTTAAGCACAAATCAAGGAAGAAATCCTAGGGTTGCATGGCTATTGTGTACCATGGGGAGATTCTTGAATCAATTGGAGGATTGAGATGAGATTGGTACATGATCAAAGGGTCAAGAAGTTGCAAGGTGTTCAAAGGAGTACATCCAACTTTGATGGAGATCAATGCAAGAATCCTAGGTTTGCATGGCTAGGTTGGTACTAGATTGGATTCTTGGACCAAATGGAAGGATGAGATGAGGTTTGTACAAGATCCAATGGTTGAGAAATTGGCTAGGTGAATATTTGAAGTACAAAAGAAGTAGGATTTGAATTGGGAAGAAATATATCTCAAGGATTTGAAGTACACATCACAATTCAATTCAAGACTAACATCAAATCTTCCTCCCTCTCTCCTTCCTCTCTCTCTCCTTTCTCTCCCCTCTCTCTCTTGGCCTTCTCTCTCTCTCTCTCTCTCTTGCAAGGTACTAACATATATATATATATATATATGTATGCATGTGTGTCATAACTTTGGAAGAAATCAAATAAAGAAAGGTTTTCTTGGTACTTTGAAATCCAAGGTGAATAAAGACTAGGATTTACTTCCCAACTACTAAATAATCCTAGGGTACTTTAGGCATTAGAATAATCAACTTAGGTACAATACATATATACACACATATATATATATATATATATATATAAAGGTGGGTGAAATCCCAATAAAGAATTAATTAAAGGGTACTTTGGTAACTATTTACTTTTTGATTAAACTAATGGTACTTTTCCCCTAATTAAGGAAAGTAATTAATTAAATGGTCTAATAGTACTTAGAAAGATTTACCCCTTTGTCCAATGGACAAAACTTCCCCTAATATCTATTATCCAATGGATAATAGTTATTAGGTCAAAGAAAATAATAAAGTAATTAAAAAGTACAATAAAGTAAGTTTACTTTTTAATATAAACAAATGGGATTCTATTACCCAATGGATAATAATCCCCCCTAACCATTATTGTCCAATGGTCAAAGAAATAATCCAATTAGATTAAAAGAAAATGGATATTAAAATTTAAAGTCTAGGGTTCAAAAGGTTCAAAAGTTCCAACGAGGGGCAAAACGGTCATTTTGCCAAGACTAGGGAACTTTTCGGTTTAGTTACTCTAACCGGATAGTTAGATGCTAACTAGGCTTGCTAAGTAGGACTAAAGTGTAAGAATTGAAACTTGAGGGACCAAAGTGCAATTATGGCAAAATTCAAGAATTTACGCAATTCAGGCAATTAAAATAAATAACTCGAATAATAAAAATAACTTTTTATTCCATAAAATTCAGAGTTATTACAACCTATCTCCCTTAAACAATTTCGTCCTCGAAATTAGGTGCACGCTAGGATTCAAACAGGTGAGGGTAATTCATTCTCATGGTCTCCTCTCTTTCCCAAGTAGTCTCTCCAGCTCCACGATGCTTCCATAGGACTCGGACTAACTTGATCGTCTTGTTACGGATAGTCTTCTCGCTTCGGTCTTGAATTTCTACGGGTTCTTCCTCGTACGTTGCATCTTCTTCGATAGAGATATCCTCCCAGTTGATAACGTGAGTGGGCAATGCTAGATATTTGCGAAGCATGGACACGTGAAACACGTTATGCACTCGATCCAGCTGGGGTGGTAATGCCAAGCGATAAGCAACCTTTCCGATCTTCTCCACGATGTCGAACGGTCCAATGTAGCGCGGGGACAGTTTTCCTTTCTTTCCAAATCTGATGACTCCTTTCTTTGGTCTGATCTTTAGGAACACATGATCTCCCACGGCAAAAGACAAGGGTCGGCTCCTTTTATCCGCATAGCTCTTTTGTCGGCTTTGAGCAGTCTGGATCCTTTGCCTGATGGTCTTGACTTTCTCCGTTGTATCTCGTACTATGTCGGGCCCGATCAATCCTGTTTCTCCAGCATCCGTCCAGCAGACTGGCGATCGACAGGGTCGTCCGTATAGAGCTTCGTACGGTGCCATTCCGATGCTTGCTTGATAGCTGTTGTTGTAGGCGAACTCCACCAATGGCAAATGCTGCTCCCAGCTTCCAGAGAAATCCAAAGCGCAAGCTCTTAGCATATCCTCCAGAGTTTGAATAGTCCTCTCCGTTTGTCCGTCCGTTTGAGGGTGAAAGGCTGTGCTAAGTCTTACGTCTGTTCCCATTGCTTTCTGCAATCCTTTCCAAAAGTGTGTCACAAAACGTGGGTCTCTGTCAGACACTATTGAGATCGGTACTCCATGAAGGCGTATGATTTCTCGAATGTACAACATGCTTAGTTGCTCCACGTTTTCCGTCATCTTGACAGGTAGAAAGTGTGAAGACTTGGTGAGTCGGTCCACAATCACCCAGATAGCAGTATTGGACTTGGCAGATCTTGGTAATCCAGTGACGAAGTCCATTGAGATATGCTCCCACTTCCACGTCGGTATTGGCAAGGGTTGAAGGTCTCCTCCAGGTTTCTGATGCTCGGCCTTGACTTGCTGACATACCAAACAGGTAGATACAAATCGTGCTACATCCTTCTTCATTCCTTCCCACCAGTACGGTCTCCGCAGGTCATGATACATCTTTGTACCACCAGGGTGAACTACAAAGTTCGAATGATGAGCTTCTCGGAGTACATTTTCTCGAAGGGTTCCAACATTAGGCACGAATACCTTTCCCTTGAATTTCAGACTGTTATTCTCCTCAATAGTCCATCCTGGCACCGCCTTTCCTTCTCGGATTCGATGCCGGACGAATTCACAAGTTTGCTCGAAGGTTTGGGCTAGTAATACTTCCTGATGAAGCGCTGGCTCCGCAATTAGAGCGTACAATCGGACGTTCCCATTTTCTGATGATGGCCGCAAGTTGAACTCGTTGAGTGTATCAACCATCTCCCATTCCTTGATGGCAATCTTGACTTTCTGTGCTCTTTCTTTTCGACTAAGAGCGTCAGCTACCACGTTAGCCTTGCCGGGATGATACTGCATGGTAAACTTGTAGTCTTCCAAGTACTCCATCCATCGACGCTGCCTCAAATTCAACTCCTTCTGAGTGAATAGATACTTGAGACTCTTATGGTCGGTAAAAACTTCGAATTGTTCTCCCCACAGATAGTAACGCCATGACTTGAGAGCGAATACTACTGCAGCCAATTCTAAGTCATGGGTGGGGTAATTCTTCTCGTGCGGTCGGAGTTGTCGAGATCCGTAAGCTACGACCTTTCCATTCCGCATCAGCACACATCCTAAGCCATCTCTTGACGCATCACAGTAGACAGTGTAATCGATACCACGCTCGGGAATGATGAGAATCGGTGCGCTGGTCAATCTCTTCTTCAGCTCTTGGAAAGATTTTTCACAGGTTTCACTCCAATCTAGCTTCACTCCTTTCTGAGTTAGCCTGGTCATTGGCTTAGCTAAGATTGAGAAGTCCGGTATGAATCTTCGGTAGTAACCAGCCAATCCTAGAAAACTTCTGATCTCAAACACGGAGGTCGGCTGTTTCCATTTCAGCACTGCTTCTACCTTGCTTTCGTCTACAGCAATCACATCCTTAGATACTACATGCCCCAAGAACTTAACCACTTCAAGCCAAAACTCGCATTTACTGGCCTTAGCGTAAAGTTGGTTATCTCGGAGTATTTGTAGTGCCATCCTAAGATGTTCTTCATGCTCTTCCTTGCTGGCAGAGTAAATCAAGATGTCGTCAATGAACACCACTACAAACTTGTCTAAGTAGGGTTGAAAAATCCTGTTCATGAGACACATGAATACTGCTGGAGCATTGGTCAGTCCAAACGGCATTACTACAAACTCGTAGTGGCCATATCTAGTTCGGAAAGCCGTCTTGACGATATCTCCATCTCGAATCCTTAACTGATGATAGCCTGATCGGAGATCGATTTTGGAAAAGCAAGTTGCTCCCCTCAATTGATCAAACAGGTCATCGATCCTAGGCAAAGGGTATCGGTTCTTGATCGTGACTTGATTCAGCTTCATAAATAAAAAAAAACATGTGACTGTTAAAGTAGCATAAAGAAAAAAATAAAATGACTGGTATACTTTAACTGCATTAGGTTAGAATCATTTCAATGTACAAATGTAATGTATTGAAAACCAAAAACTTTCTGATATAATAAGTATATGTTCTGTTAAAAATAACTTATTTTGATTATGTTTTATGACAAAATTGATTTCTTAAAATCCATGGTTAAAATCCTCTTATAAAATCTCTATTGAAAGGGTAAAAGTCTTAGGGGTTGTTCGGACAAAAGATTAACCCTGGCTTATTGGCTTAATCTACAAAAAGCCAAGGTCAGCAAAAGCAGGGAGGGAAATGATGTTGACAGGCATTAATTTGACTCTTCATACCTACGAAATTACTGTCACGCCCTCGATTTTCAACATGAATAATAATACATTTCAACAAAGAGCGTCGCGTATCATACATATTATCCAAAAGAGTTTCCCACCTGTTTAATTTACAAACAAGTTCCCATGTTTAATGAAGTACAACATTCGCACCATGGCCCAAATTAACTTAAAATACAAGTACAACATATTTAGAATATTACAAACTTTAGTCAAAAGATAATTCAAAAGCAAATTAGTTACAAAGCCATCTTTAACCAAAAGTAAGTCCATTACATTACAAAAATGAATAAGTAACTAAAAGAGGTTAGCTTCCAAAAATCTTCATGTCCAAGCACATCATAGCATGCAGTCTATTGCCCGACATTTGAACCTGAAAAGAAAGATTTTGTTGAGTTACACTAGTCCAGTAAAAAAATCTTTACCACCCTTATGCATGTGCACATATGATGATAAGTAGAAAATAAGAGGGCAAGTAGACATAGTTCAAACAGGAGATAACTATAGACTTATAGGTATATCAACAATCATTCTGTTTATTCATTATAAGCCAACATCATATTTCATAAGATTCGAACACTTCCCCAATCGCAAACTAACTCCATATCCCAAATCCCCACCATCGGTATTTTCACCTCTTGCGTTACCATATACACTACGAGAATTATCGTGTTACCACCCCTTGCGTCATAATGATCCCTAACAACTCGGTTCACCGTATTACCACCCCTTGCGTTACGAGATCCGCCAAATCTCTGTATTACCGCCCATTGCGTTACGAGACTTTCTAGTCCAACCCTCAACTCATTCGCCTACCCTCGCACTCTACAAGCCAACTAAGATTTTACCTTAATCACATGTTCACATGAAACATCATACGGTATTCTAACAATGCTCTAAGTATGCCACAAACATAACTGAGAAATCAATTTATCATTAAGACGTATTTTAACAAAGTTCTAATTAAGGAAATCCTTATTTGGTTCTAGCTAACGGGAAGCCAACGAACCAAGGAATACATCGAACCATCATAGGAAGTCAATTAGACATGCTTGAGATAGCTCAGGAGGTGTCCAAAAGGGTTTAGGAATGATCGGGGGTCAAAACAATAGAGTTTGGAGCAAAACAGCAAAATCTGATTTTAAGCCTGTTTGTATCGATACTAGCAATCCTAGTATCGATATAGATGAGCTTCGGAACACAACAGAGAGTCTTGTATTGATACCATTCTGAGTTGTATCGATACAATGCCAGTTTGAGCAGAATTTCTACAGAATTTCAAGGATTCGACCACAACATCAACAACTATTATAGGCACGATATTCACACCAAAATCAACATATTCACACATAAAGAAGGCAAAGAAATCCCTACCTCGAGTCAAGGAGCGAAACCCAAGAGATTCATATGAGCCTTAGCCCCGAACTCCTTGAAATCAACTGAAATACTTTCCTCCAAGCTTGACCCACGAAAATTTGAGCTCAGTAACGTGATTGAAAGGCTTGAGGGAGGATGATTCTTGAGGTTTTGAAAGAGTTTTTGAGAGGGAGCAAGAGAGAGAGAGAGAGAGAGAATCGGATGAAAGAGATAGGGGGACGGTAGAGAGAGAGATTGGGAGATGAAATTATCTTCTACACTCCCACACATCACTATATATACTCACATACTAGCAAATCACACATTCACTCCCTATAGTCTCTATCATTTCACTTCTATTCCCAATCCAATTAACCACAAATTAACCATACTTTCTCAATTTAGGCATTTTAACGATTATTAAAGAAAATATAAATATTCAGGTTCTACAATTACTATAATATCTTTACACAATAATTGCAATAGAAAGGGAAACCCACCTATCATGTGCTAAGGTATTTTGGTAATTTTGTCATATGCAGGAGCCTATCTAGGATGCTCTGCCAGGAGTGTCAGTGTGGCTTTTTTAGCCAGAGCAGTGTGGCTTTTTTAGCTGATTTTGACGGGAAAGCCGGCTTAATCTTTTGTCCGAACAACCCCTTAATATATGTTTACCCATAAAAAGAAAGAAACCCTTGTTTGTGTGTGGCCAAAATAATATATGTGTACAGCTCGTGTACAAATTCTTTTTGAAAGAAAAGTCTCCTGGCCCCATTTTTTTTTATCTTGCTCATAATAAAAGAACTCTTTTTAAATCAGTTTTTGGCCTATGTGCATACATGTAATCAAAACCCATTTGGCCCAAAATAAAAACTTGCACAGTGGACATCTTTAATATGGTCGATCAGTTTCTTCATTTTAGTCTGAAGTGTTTTCTTCCATTGTTGACTTGAGAGCTTGGGAGTTAATACTCAACGTTGAAAAATATGGCTCAACATTTCTCTACTACATTCAAGGAAAGACAATATCTATGCACGTGTAGATTTTATGGCTCAACGATCACTAGCAATAAATGAATATCAAAATCAGCAGAAATGAGATTTGCATCTCAACGGACAAATTTCAACGGTCCAAATATCAAGCTATATAATGTAAGAGGTGCTGCAATATACAGAACCTCCAAGCAACAACAGAGAAAAGACACAGAGCATTACAAGAGCAATTTTCATTCTCTCCTACACTTCATTTTTCATGCAACTACTTTGAGAGATTTGCGAGCAAATTGTTATATCTACTCTTAGAGGAGTGTTGTAATTGTGAGCTACAAATTCTATTATCTTTTTGAGAAATTAAGTGTTTGAGAAATCAAACACTGGTTTTGTAATTCCAAAAATAGGGGTTTTGTTTTTGGAAGGGGTTTTTGAGGATTTTGTACTTTAAATCCTCGCAGTTGTTTAGCTTCTTCGGAAAGCTAGGAGCATCAGTAATTGTAAGCACCCGCAAGGCTTACTAGTGTAATTCCATTTTTATTAGTGGAACCTTCAAGAAATTGCCTAGGAGAGAAGTGGAGTAGACTGGACCGTGGACAAATTCAGGCCAAACCACTATAAACTAGTTTTGCACTTCTTAACTCTCTCTATATATTTGCTAATTATTATTTGCCTTGTAGCTTTTAATTGGTAATTTTTAATTAGAAACCCTATTAAACCGGCCTCTCTCGTGTCAAAATCTTAACTCCGCCACTGCTCCAAACAACCATCTTCCTCCATCAAACACCCTATTACCCTCCGAATAACCATCTTCCTCCATCACATTTCCATCAATCCATCACCCAACAAACACTTGAGAGGAGAATGAGACAGAGAAAGCTTGGGTCCATTAATGAAAGGTTAGAGAGAATGTGAAAGTGGGTTTACCTCTATAAACCACCACCACCCGAATTCGAGCTTCTAATCTCCTAGCACGACCTCGAGCATCTCTGAGCCATTTTCCATTCAGCTCGAGCCACTACGAGATCCCCCGTCGCCGCCGTGTTCTCCAATTTCTTCCAAAACCAACCGAACCCATTACCTGCTTTCGTTCGGAATTGATGTAGATTAATCACTTCTCTACTCCCTCTAAATATATAATGTTCTAAGATGCTAGTTTTAACGCTTGGAATTGGAGAGAATTGAAATCAGCTTCGAACGGGTTGAAAACCCTTTTTTTTCCCGATTAGGCTACTGTTGGTATCAATGTTGTGAATTTCGCTCCGTATCGGCCTGTATATTCCATACCGGACATAAACCGGTCCACAAATGTAGGTATTCTGTACCGCCCTAAATACCGATTTGTACCAATCGATACTGTACATACCAGCAAGTACCAGACAATATCACGCTTGTACCGGGTGTGCCAACTGGCACAAAAAAAATTGTGTATTTTATTCTTTTGCTTAAAAAATACTTAAATTTTTAAGGTAATTTAACAAAATTTAGAGTCTATAGGCGGTTGGGTGGTGGTGCTAGTATGGACGGTGCTGCTTACAATGTTTTGTGCGCTGGTGGTTAGAATGCGGGTTAGGGTTTTGTGGGTTTGGGTCTGCCAGGCAGGTCCTTTTGGGGCCCGTTTGTTCTTTTTGGGCTTTATTGTTTATCTGGTTATCGGGTGTGCTGCTTGATTGCTGTATTTTTAGGCTCCCAGTTTAGACTTTAGGGGTTGGGCTCTACCCATGTAGTGTACTGTCCAACTTTTTGTTGGATTTTCTTTTTTCCTCTCCCCGTTTTCAATAAATTTTTTGCGTATTAAAAAATTTGAAGTCTATAATATGTTAATTATCTTAATTTATTATTAATACTGATTTTAAGGTATAACAAAGTGTGAGAATTTATTTTACACCTCTATTTTGATTTTTTTTTTTACATATACTAAAATATATATTATCGTTAATCCGGAATGGTTCTGAAATATACATCGGTACCAGTATATACTGTTCCAATAGAGAAAATGGTATGCTTGCCAGTACGGAATTGATAACTTTAGTTGGTAGCCTTTTTTTTAAGAAAAAAAAATAGTGCCAAAAAGTACAATTATCCCCATAGAATTTTTAAGTAATATAATTCAGTCCAAACAATATTAATAAGTTATTGTTCTCATAACTATTTGGTCCTCTAGGTTATAAAGTTATGTTTCGGCCCCATGGCCTGTTTTCTTTTATTATTACAGATTTGTTATTATATTAGTAATTGGTATTAGCAAAATGTTACATGATTATATTTTCTTTATCAAAATTTAATATAATGTTGTAAGTAACTTCTACAAAAAAAATTAAACAAAATTCAATACTGTAAACACCCCAATCCAGACCTCAAAGGTTTTATGAACGCCCCGATGATGAAATAAAAGAAACAATACCTTTGAGAATTTGAATAAAGGACTTCCTTAGCCCAAAAACTCAGACAAACTAAAAGCCCAAAGAATCCAAAGACCCAGACAAGCCCAAAAAGCCATGGACTAGACCTAGAATACCGCACAGAACACTTCTACACCGCGCGGCGTAATAAAACTTATTACGCCGCACGTGGTCATGAGGTTAACTGCACGACATTTTATGGAAAAGTTCCGACTAGCTCAATAAGCTGTCGGCCACGCCTGTTTGAGCCACAGCTACAAAGTGGCTTAGCTGAAAAAACACTTCTAGTCTGCCTAGAAAACACCTCCCTCATTTGAATTTAAAAATCTTTGGCTTGCTTATAAATATACCTCACCACTCAAGAGAAAGGGGTCCTAGGGGGCTCCTATTTTCCCAATCTCTCTCTTACTTTGCCCATTCTCCATTTCCAAGCCTTGAGAATGTTGTCTTAAAAGACATTCTATAGGCAAAATGCTCCATTTTTCGCACCATCAAAGTTAGTCTTTTACTCATTTTAAGACCTTACGTACCAAAACATCCAACAACTACTCCCACTCATACTCATCCATACTCACCAAATCCTGTCCACTATCATCCATTCGCACTCAAGCTCAAGATCAAAGGTAAAAACAAGTTTCCTTGGGCTTGGCCTTGCCCTGACCCGGAGGGGAACTTTTTCTATAGTAAGGTTTAACCCCTTTGGGTTAAATGCTGACTTAAAAATTACTTTCAAAAATCAAAGTGTCACTGTTCTAGACATACCACACCGTGCGGCGTTCTGATCAGTCGCACGGCGTAGTATGTTCAGGCGCGCGACCTTTTATTTGTTCTTGTTTACTTTTTTAAACAATCTAGATCGTAGTCATCCTTCATCAGACCTGCTTGTACTTCCGAAAACACTGTCATAAATGCTTTTTAGAATAAGACCATATCTATAAACCATGTTTTATATCTAAAATAGGTTTTTACGCTAAAAATCGTTTTTACCATCCATGGCTTGAAGAAATGATACTATTCTAAGACGGGTCAGTGGTGGTGAATCTTTTGATATTCTTAAAGAAAGGACGCACGGGGAATATGACACGCCGTGCATCATCCTGGGTATTGATGACGGCCTGATTGTAAAGTAGGTAGACCGCATGGCGTACCTTATGGCCATGTGCGGCATTATGATAAGCCGTGTGAGAATGACTCTGATCTGGATGGTTTATTGATTATTCATTTCGTCTCATAACATTATACTCTTATCATTTCTGTATAGACAGCACAATATGCACGCAAATGTGATATATCTTCCCATGTCCCTTCCCCTCTTACTTGTTCATCGAAGAGTTTCATTTTTCAAAAGATGTACGAAAATTTTCCCCTTTGAAAATGTTTAGTAGAGACCGGATTTGCCGGGCGAGCGGGGTGTTTTTTGTTTTCTTTTTAACAAAACCTTTTCCGTTCGTAATGTGGCTTCCGAACCCAAAATCTCAACGTTTTCGCTAGACCAAAAGCCTTTCTTTTCAAAACAAACCTTCGGTTTCTCGGATCATCCAACTCAAAAATTTGGGTGGTGACTCTTGAGTGCACCGGTTAGAGGAGCCCACAAGTACATTTTTTGAACCTCGCTTGAACCCTTTGGAATAGCAGTGGAGCCGCCTCTGTTTGAACCATAGTCCACGAATCCAGATCTGAATGAACGATTTGGCTTGGTTCGTACCGGTTCAACTGTTCTTTCGGCTTTTGTTGCAACCCTATAAATTAATTAAGAAGAAATTAAATAAGGATGCTATTTAAAATACTTATTTGGGTATTCATTCTAGTGGTTTTGAATATTTACGTTCCCATCTTCAAAATGTTTTGTTGCCCCATTAGAGCATCTCCAATGGAAAATGTCAAATCTGATGTGGAGCTTGTAAAGGTAATATTTGACACTAATTGACAAACCAACCCAGATGCCTTTTTTAGGCCGAATCCTACGTGACTTTTGACATGGATGAAGGGGGTGGAAGCATACCAACTTTGACTATCTACACCTTGTCTGCCAAATTTCAAAAAATGACTATTTCTATTTTGACATAAGGGTTGGAATTAGATAATTTGATGTCAAATAAATAAAATTTAAAATAAGAGTTGGAAAAGAGATTTTGATGTCAAATTAGAAATGTCAAAATATCACATCAACCTTCAAAAAAAAATTGACATTCCCAATTTGAACTCAAGAATTGGAGATGCTTTTATATCCCTAGTTATATATTAATAAAATATTGTATTATTTATCAAGACGTTTCTAGTCCTCCCTAACTATCGTTCTCTACCCTATTAATTCTCTCCCTCTTTAAACTATTCCAAACCCTAACAGACACCACCCACCCCCAAGTTGTCGTTCTCCACCCAAGCTTTGGTCACGTTCCCCACCACCGCCAACGTAAAGGTCAACTTACATAAATAGAGTTTTTTCTTCACTCGTCTTGGTGTGGATAATTGCAAGCAGCGAAAAGCTTTTTCGATAGTGCGGTTGGAGCTCTTCTACAATCGTGAGGATTTTCTCATACATGTCTTTCGGTGAACAGAGCGATCTTGAACTGGGTTCTAGATTTTCAAAATTTCCAACTGTTGCAATAACAGATTCCGAGCTTTACCTCCCAAGCCAAAAAACCGCTTCTTTTTTCACAATCCCCACCAATTTTAATGGCTTTTCTTTTTTTTGATTTGCTGTAACATAGATTGGATGTTTTTTATTTTACCCCATTGTAATCTTGCAGAATATTTTAATGATTCTGTTTTCTTCCTTTGGGGCTTAGCTTGGCATTTTGCTAGCCTCTCCTCTTGGGTTTTGGTTGGTAGATGATTGTTCTAGCTATAAATGTCAATATAGTTGGGATATATGATTTTGATTGAGATGCTTTTTTCCTTATCGCTTTAATCATTGTAATTTCTATTTTACTTTAATTAATATATATTTCTTCTGTAGAACCGGAAAAAATAATGGCTATTTTTTTTTCACTATCATTGATTGATGATCAATCTACAAAAATATGTATTTCTTGGAATATTATGTTTGGTTATTTTTTGAACACGTCTAATTTTTTGGACTTTTTCTTGGATATTTTCATGGATATTTGGATAAAAGTCATAATGTTTTACGATTCATCTTGGCAAAACGAATCAATAATCCACAAAAGTTATATGTAAAACTAACAAATGTCAAAAAAAAAAATGAATAACAACAAAGCAAGAAAAAGCCCCAAAATCTTAAAGGAACTTATCCTAAATTGTCATGATCTAGCTCAAGTATGATAAAAGAGATTGTCTTTTTCACAGAGGCTCCATGAACAGGTTGTTCATGGGGCGGCGCGATCACAGCTGTCCGTTCGCACAATCAAAGGTTGAAATTCATTTTTAATTCTTACCGGTAAGAATTGATTTTCAATCCGGACTGTCCAAAAACACTTTGAATTGTCGCGATTGGACTCCGTAACTTCTTCTTTACGAAAACACTCATAAAAAAAGATTTCACGAAAACACCCATAAAATTTTTTTTTCTAATGATTTGATCATTACTTAACTTCAAAATTGACAAGTCAAAATCAGCCCATCCTAGGCCCAGCAGGACTAATCTTAGTCAACACGATATCCAGCTAGCCTTGGGAAACAAATGCTAATAATAAATCTTTGGAAAATGATTAACCCAAATAAAAAAAAAACTTGGAAAATGTCTTCATCTCAAAGGAACAAAGTACAAAACTCAAATCTCCCACTCCCATGCAGCTTCGAACCGTTAAAGTTACCTCTCTCTCTCTCTCTCTCCACAAATGTAACTTTTTCTAGAGCTAACACGTTTTGAACGTTTTATAACTTGCAAGGAACAGGTGACTTGTTCATACTTTCATTATTTATTTCATGTAAAAGCCTTAGGCTTGAAGAGAGGATATGCCTTACAAAAGCACGCATGATTCCCTGGCGTGTTTCTTTGCTGCATTTTCTTCGCGTTTACCCAACACGTAAATCTCATAAGAAAAGTAGGAAGGCCAACATTATTTTCTTCGTTACGACATTGGGATTTTACACAATCCAGTTTCACACACAGAGCACATCACAGAATCATTCAACGAGTGATATCCAAACAGTTGATATCGTAAGTCTTACGTATAGATCGTTGGGTAAAAAAAGATCAAGTTGATCAGATATTTAAAAGTGCTTGATCGAATTATGTTTGTCTCAAGAAAAATGGAGAGAGACAAAATTATGGTTATTGATTCTTCGATCTCGAGATGAATGCGATCAAACTAGAAACTTACAGATGTCCAATTGAACTGATCTATTCTCATAAACATCGATCTTTACATAATAGTGTATGAAATGACTAATCAGATCACCTAAATAAACCCATAGTTTTTTTGTATGCCACCCAGCGTATATGTTGGATTGGAGATAATCCAGTTCAAAGTAAAAACTAACATTAGAAAAGTAGAAAATTGTTGAACATCATATCATACATATACCAAAAAATGTCCAGGGGCGGCTCTTATCAGTGTTTGAGGGGTTCAAGCAACCCCGTGAGTTTAAAACATCATACTTTTTTTCAATATATTTTGATTTTTTTAAAAAATATTATCTACACTGAGTCTTTCGTACAAAGTCAGAGCAGTTGAAAACCCACTTAAATTTGCCTGTAATTAAGTAGATTATATAACTCAACAAAACATAATAAGTTAGGCCCGACAAATCCTCAATCAAAATAACTATCTTTATTTTATATTGTGTTATGTATACAAATAAAAAATAAAAAAATTTTGGTTCATTTTTATGACCGCTATATTGAAATTCTTCAAACGTACCCCTGTTGACAATCTCTCTCTCCCTCTCTCGTTTATATATGTGTATATACCAAGAGGGAGGCTTTGGGTCGTCGATTGTAGCTTAAAGTTTCCTACGGAGGAGAGAGAGAGAGAGAGAGAGAGAGAGAGAGAGAGAGAGAGAGAGAAGCTGGTTGAAATGTGTACACCAAATTTATCAGCCACGTACAAGCTTCAAAGTTTGGTGAAAGTGCTATACCGGTATAGGATTTCTGCCACTAATCTACATCGAGAGCCCTTATACAGTGGTGGTTCTAATTTGCCATCAAAGTACTTCAATTATGCCCAATATTCTTCCAATATTCATGATGGTTTGAAGTCGATTCCTCCCAATTCTGGAATCACTTCAAAGCCTATGGCTGACATGTGAGTTTTCTTCAATGCCTTTTTCCCCCCCTCTCTCTCCAATTTTAATTGGAGGCCATGTAAATGTAAAGGTAACAGTAAGCAATGTAACGGTAGTTGAGATATAAATAGTAGTATATGATATGTAGTTGGAATTCATTTTTGGTTTCTAATAAAATTTTCGGTGTCAAAGCAGCGGTACGTCGTAGTGTGCGGCTAAGTATCAGCCATAGCTACGGCTAGGGGCGCAAACGAGACGAGCTTTCTAGTATTTGAGGTTTTGAGCTCGGCTCATTTTATACAAGCCACTAACGAACCGAACCCGGTTCATTTATTAAACTACTTCTTTTAATGAGCTGAGCTTTGGAGGGCTCAGTTACTAAATGAGCCTAAAACTCAAACTCATACTCGGTTTGTTGTAAACGAATCGAGCCGACCCGAGTCTTGTGTTGCTCGCGAGCTAGCTTGGAATTAATTTGTCTGCAGCCCTAGCTACGACCGTGAAGGAGCAAAAATCGGTTATACAATGACACGTAACATTAGCTATCAGCCAAGTGTGCACGAATTTTTAGTAGGATGGCCATAGAATCAATACATAGTGGCCGATACGTTATGACGGCTAGCTATTTGTATCATTGCATCTATGTATACATGTGCGTACAAAGAAGAAATAATTTTTTTGGTTTGCGAATATTGCAGGGTAAAGGAAGGCATGGACAAGGTTCAACCATCTGCGCCACCTCCTCGCAAACCCATCTTCCCAACCTGGTATGTGCTCGATCAACTACTGTTTATGAAACTAGAATAGTATCCTAATGGGTTAAAGCAACCCGGCCTCCAGAATTCATCTCCCATTGCTCCTCCAAACTCCACTTTCTAGGTCCATCTTGGGTCTAGCGCAGCTTGCATCGATGATCTGAACCTTTCATCTCCCGATCCTTATAGAGAAACAACTTCCCTATGGAAAACTAGCTTAATTAAGGCCTAGTTTTCGAAAATATGACTGGAGTTTTTTTTTTTTTTTCCTTATTAAAAAAAAATTTGCATTTCTTAGTTTTATGTCAAATTTTTGTCGATTAATGGTTTGTCTTGACTCTTGACAAGAAGAATTGAAAAGGTAAAAAAATTATAACTTTTACCCAAGTATTTTCGAAAATATCCAAATTTTAGCACTTGTAGCTCAATTTTTTTGGGCTAATAGAACTAAATTTTGGATATTTCCAAAAAAATTAGGTAACAGTCATAATTTTTTACTTTTTCAATACCTCTCGTCGAGACAAACCAAAAACTAAGAAATGCAAAGAAAAAACTTTGAATAAAAAAGAAGAAGAGGAAACTCCAGGCTTATTTTGAAAAACTAGGCCTAATTAGGAATCAATAGGACATAATTAACTCCTATTTTATTTTGCAAAATAGACTGTTGGAGTTTTGCTTAAATTATTAATTGACATTTATTTTATGTACAAAACAAAATACGAGTTGTAGACTGTCCGATTACCATATGACCGTTCAGATCGTTCATGTGGGCGGTTTCAAAAAGTGGAGTATGGAGAAGCAAGGAGAGATGCAGGGTAAAAAGAGGAGCTTGACCCTAGCTAGCTAGTATTTACATGATTACATTTATATGTATTTCTTTGCATATGTGTTTTTTACCATATAAATTAATTATGTAGTTCAATAATAGGGTTAGGAAATGATATTAACACTCCAAAAATTGATGGAGGCACTTCAAAATTAGTGTAATTTCAAAGCCACTTTTCCTTTATTTTTTGGAGTATCTGCATCAATTTTTGAAGTGCCAATATCATTTCTCGAAGGGTTTTGCATTGAAGAGATCGATATGATCCGAATTTAAATTTCAAACAGACAAGGATGCGTGTAATAATTATTAAGGTAATTAACTACTACTCCTATATTTAATTAGGTTCTGCAATTGATTGTGATTTTTCCAAGGTTGAATTTGACCGTTCATGGTCAAAATTTTACTAGTTCAATATTATTTTTTGTTTACTTGTAGCTCAAGAATTCCTGAAACATTTCCATATTCTGACTTTGAACATTCAAATTGTGCAAGTTTTGAGATTAATAAAGAAATTAAATTATATACACCGACGGTGTAAATCTTCGTTTCCCCTAAATCAATTAGATTGCGTCACATGTCAAAACAGTGACGCTAAATTAATCATTCTTTTGTGCAGGGCAAAATGGCTTTTCGGTTCAGTATTATCTCTACTACAACCTTTCTGGAAGTTTAAATGGGGAAGTTTGCTCTTATTAGAAGGTTGTAATCTCCATTCAAGTCATAGTTATCTGGATTTTTCTCTTTTTTCTTCGTTTTAATTTATTACAAAAGACCCCTCTAAGATTGGGCTATTTTATTTAGATGTTTATTTCAAGTACCTATACGGTAGGAAAACTTATAACACAAGAATTTGGATATCATAACCGGCCGGTTCAGGTTCTCCATCGATCGACTGACCTAGCTCCAATAGTAGCACACTTAGTGCTCCTCCAGGCTGATTAGAGGTGGCCGGTGAGACATTCTGATGCCAAAATCACTGAATTGAAGATGAAGTACTAAGTTCAAGGGTGAGGCCGGCAACGAATGCACCCCTTTACATGAGACGATCTCGATCCTTATTTGCATAGTCATTGATCGATCACCTTGTTACCCAATGCATCTGGAATATACGTGACCAAATCTTCGATCCTAGCATCACCACACGGAGGGGTCTATAAGTTCGTTAGAGCCTTAGATATCCTAGAAGATCCATTTGCGTATGCATGATTCAATCTCCCTTCCTAAATCTAATGGTTTTACTCTGCCATACGCGGTTGCTTGCCCTATATGTTGATGCATATATGTGTCCCCAAATATCGACTTGGATATTCGATGATCTAAGCTCGGAAAATAAGTTTGGTTGGTCTACCTACCTTGTTTAGTCCCAAACGATGAGTCAGGTGGTGCCAAGCTTTCAATACGGTAGGTGAGCTCCTTTTGCTCTAACCTATCCGGATGCTTGGTTCACTTACAACCGGATGGTACAGTTGAAATCAGCTTTCCCAATGAATGACATAGACCGAGACCACCCGATCGTTCCCGGTGCAATTCATACTTCTTGATTAACTTGGTCACGTATTTTGACCCCCTACGGTACCTATAACCTTGATGAGTAACTCTAAATGTTACCGACCAAAGTTGAACACAAAATTGATTGTGTGATTCTTGAAAGCAAGGTTTACATTGCTTCCCCGACACTGTAGAAAGATGCACTGCATGATAAAATATATATATATATATACGTAGAACGATACTTGCGTAAACGTATTATTAAACACTTAAACTATTTGATATAATACGCAACATTGGCATTTTGACTTGGCTCTTTTATGATATGCATCTGAGGATTAATTTGGTTCGTTATTCGTATATGATTGCTTTTCTAATTTCGGATGCCATAGAATGTAGCCAAATTCGGTCAAAACAAGACACTGTGTAGGGTGTAGAAGCCAAGGGCAGAGACGGATCTAGAAAGTCTAGTGGGGGCACCTTATTAATCATAAAAATGACCCTAATGCCACGACTACTTTTGTTGGAGCCACGACACTTTTCTATTCTTAACAACTCTCTCTCTCTCTCTCTCTCTCTCCTTTCTTCTTCACCATTTGGAACCCAGATCACAGTTAGCATGCATATTTTTGGAGTTTCACCAATTCGAACCGTGGGCGTCCTCCCTCCAGTCGACCACCACAAATCCACCTCTCCTCAGCTCTGCCTCCATTTCAATTTACAGTCCATATTTCTTGAAGCCTTGAAACAAAAACAAAAGTTTTGAACAGCGAGTTTTGTTCCACAGATGACTACTGATTTTTCCCCCAACAATTGAATTGCAATCAGAGATTCGGAATCAAAATCAAATCGGTGACTTCCACCAATGGGTACGATTTTTTCCCCACAAAATTTCGCTAATCGCGTCATTCCGAAATGTGAGTATCAAAGCCCAAAGGAAATATTGAATAAGGTTGATCCAACATCATCAACAAAGCAGCCGGTATTTGTACAAGACGAGGTGGGCTTTTGGCGCTTTTCTGTGAGGTATATATCCCTAGAGAATTCGGGCATTCCAACATTGATGAACGCGACAGTGGTTGATCAGATTTGTGAGGGCATGCACAAAGGAAAAGAGGAGGAGGGAGGGAACACGAGGAGTGGGTTTCTGATCAGGAAGAGATGGATTTGTGAAAAGAGATATGCGTGTAGGGGCATATTTTGATGTGTAAATGATAAGCAATGAGAGAGAGAGAGAGAGAGAGAGAGAGGGGGGACAGAGTAGGGTTTGTAGAAACTTTATATCCATCTCAAAACCAATTGGCAATGAGTGGAGAGGTCCCAAATGTTATTAAGTGATCACCCATTCCACTCCCAAGCAATGTGGGACTCTATTTTCTTAACATCCCCCCTCACGTGCAGCCGCGTTTGAGGTCTGTCACGTGTGGCCACTTTTGGGTCCTATCATCGTGCAGCCTTTTTGCTGGTCTGTCATCGTGGGGTGTGGATTGCGAATTTTATAAAATGTGGGAGTGGAACAGGCCCCGCTCTGATACCATGTAGAAACTTTATATCCATCTCAAAACCAATTGGCAATGAGTGGAGAGGTCCCAAATGTTATTAAGTGATCACCCATTCCACTCCCAAGCAATGTGGGACTCTATTTTCTTAACAAAGTTGTCAAGAACAGAAAAGTGTCGTGGCTTCAACAAAAGTAGTCGTGGCAATGTGGCATTAGGGCCACCCAAAAAAAAAAAAAGACTCTGTAGAAAAGTACAACTGATGTTACAAACC
>BPLS01000574.1:479718-512135 GCA_019656275.1 Rhododendron kiyosumense
CTATATAGGCCGAGAATTTTAGGATGAAATCATAAGTAATTTTCATCTCAAAATTCTTGTCTATATCGGTGGAGAATTTTAGGATGTAATCATAAGTAATTTTCATCCCAAAATTCTTGTCTATATAGGCTTAGAATTTTAGGATGAAATCATAAGTAATTAACCATGTAATGTCATAATAATTTAACCGTGTCATGTCCTGGTAATTTAACCATGTAATATCATGATAATTTAACCATGTAATAGCTTGAGGATGTCATGTTGTATAATTTTTTATGATAATTTGGCCATGTTTCATTGGCCAACTCGAAGAATGAAGAAAAAATGCAAAGATGTGGTCAACTTATCATGTTATATTTCTAAAAATATCGATTCCTCAAATACATTTCATGATTAAAAAAAAAGTAATCAATCATATTAAAATTTACCAAATCCCATTGAATTAGAAAAATAATCCAATCCAATTCCATTAAATTGGGAAAATAATCCAATCCAATCCTACTAAATTAGAAAAGCAATATAATATAATATAATATAATATATATCATAATGAAAAGGGTAAAAAAGGTAATTCACACACTAAAAGGATGAAATCATAAGCATGAAAAAAGGGCGGGATGAATTCTTACATGGTATGAAAAAAGAGGATGGATATTTAAATATTCCTTTTTTTTTACGAGGGATATTTTTGTCAACAAAATAATGAAGAGGACTTACTGGACTATAGACTCTTTGGGCAGGACCTAGTAGACTATTCTTACCCAAACAGGACCGGCCAGGAAGTTCCCCAATTTAATTTTGTGCAAATCTCTTCTCTCTCCCGTGAACGGGCACATAAACAACATTCTTGTCAGACAATAGGATAATTCACATCTACACCGTAGAATCCCATGTATGTATAAGAATATATTTCACTGAATTCATTAGAGTTTAACATGATAACCTCTTCCCTGTAGCACTGCTTTAAAGCTATATTCCAAGAGGACAACAGGATTTTCCTCTAATGACTAATTTACACTTTCTGAAAAAAAAAAAAAAATAGCGAATCAATATCCTTTCCGAAATGTTCACCACAAATCTCAGTTATTCTGTAGTACAATGGTTCAATTTTTGCAAGACTACGAAAAAATCATATGTTATAAATGGAATTTGATGATGTTACCTAACCATGTCTGAACCAGTGAACCCGGGTTATGATTCAGACACACGATCAGTCTAACTGTCAGATCTTGGCTTACCATTTTGACTTATGATACCGCTTTCTAAGCCGTAGACGTGCCCCATTTTGGCTCTTTTTGTTTCCAAGTATCTTTTGTTCTCCATTGTAATGGGTGTAAGTAGGGGGACTCTCCCCGAGACTGCTAAACCATAACCTTTGAGCCCGATGTATTTTGCAGGGTTGTTTGTCATCAACTTCATCGTTCGAACCCCAAGATCTCTTAGTATCTGCAATGGTAAAGGACAACTTTCATAATTCCATATTGGTAAGAGGAGAAGACATGCAAATAAACAATATTTTGTAGCAATGCTGGTTTAGAATTCTAAAGTTTCTTCTTTATTTCTTCAAACACGATTAAGCACTTGGAAAAAGAATGACGATACACGCAGAACAGTTCTGCAAGGAAACCAAATGGTAAAATTGACTAGAGAAAACCAAGCTACATCTTTTGTACCAGTGAATTCAAGTATTTTACATAAATCCGTTTCGTCCATTATGCTGTTGAGGGTTGCGTTCAATCAATCTATTGAGCCATGTATTTTCTAAACCCCACACTGTAGCATTCTGACAGTGGGCTAAGCTCAAGTGGCCATTCCCCTAGGCTTCCAAGCATTTGAGCAGACCTCTTGTAGTCTTACATACTAACCTACAAATATCCTAATTGTGGCACAAAGCAAAAAATCTCTGCTTGTGTCGTGAGTGGAGTCTTATCTTTCACCTGGCAAGAGGCTGAGGCTTGTACGTTAAGTAGTCTGAAGGCCTGGGACATAAAATAACACGTGAAATCCCTTGTGAATATGAACCCAATTACGGTTATGCTCTACCAATTTAAGTGAATATTTGGGTATAGCAATCAGAATTCCTTAACCTACACTGATTACTCTAAAGGTAAAAGGATAGTTGAAGACGATCAAAGGCTGTAATCCATAACGCATATGCGGCACATGCAGTCTTGCAGACAAGTCAATTTCAATTCAAGGAAGCAAGAAAAATCTCACTTATAATGTCCATCTCTTAGGTTTAACATCACCTGGATGCCGCATAAAAATGCAATATCTTATGTTGTTTTCAAGAGGAAGCATTGAACAGAAGAAAACAAAAAGACTTTATATCAAGCATAGAAGTGAGTCATCTAATGTTGTTTTCAAGAGGTAGCATCACCGGAAAAAAAAAGATTTTAGATAAAGCATCACAGAGATTCTACCCTTAAAAAAACAATTATATACCAAAAAACAAAAACATCAGGAGCTACCTGTGCACCAATGCCATACTCTCTTGAATCAACAGGCAAACCCAACTCCTCGTTGGCTTCCACAGTGTCCCGTCCATCATCTTGCAAGTTATAAGCACGAAGCTTGTGTCCCAAACCAATGCCCCTCCCTTCATGGCCACGAAGATATACTAAGACACCCTTTCCGGCAGCCTCAATCTGTTGCATTGCAAGTGCCAGCTGGTTCCCACAGTCACATCTGGCCGATCCAAATATGTCTCCCGTGAGGCATTCTGAGTGTACCCTCACAAGAATATCCTGGCCATCCCCAATCTCACCCTGTTTGCATAAATTAATAAAAAAAATTAAGTTAATTGGGCCTAAAAGTGCTTAGGGAATTTTTTCCCTTTTCACGAAAAAATGAAGCTCAATTATGTTCCTTTTGCAGCCAAACGAATGACCAGAAGATATCTCTGTCAACAGAGTCGAGGTTTCTTTTGATAAGGCAACCATAATGAAAAACAAATCTTCTACCCAAGGGGAAAATAACAAATAGGTTAAGAGCCCGGAGACTTGACGAGTATAAGGCCTCTACTTTTCCTAATGCAAACATGCCTGTAGCTTCTACATTTTTCGTTGGCTAAACATTCTTAGTTGAGTAGTAGGAGCAGGTTTGCCTTCTAAAGTTTCTTAACTAACTTCAAAAATGAATGCATTATGCAAAACCAATTCCCATGGCAAAGCAACAAAGGAGGATGATGAGCATGAGTGCTCTTTGATAGTTTACGATGATTACTTTGTCCTCAAGACATGTCCATTTGGATTTGCAATACAAAACAAAACCCACAGAATTGAAACCAAACATCATTGGGTTGATCTTCGTTGAGAAACAGATCTTAGAATGGACAAGAGTTTCAAAAGTTCCATATATTGCTCACCTTGACCATCGCTATGTGCTCGATCCCATCCAAGACTGACTTATAACAGTAGGCAGTGAAAGGGCCCCACATAGTTGGTATCCTTGCAGCAGAAGAACGCTCCACTAGTTTATCTCTTTTCCTCCTATATCTGCAAATTTTAGACCATATTTAAATAGTCAATTCCTCAATATGAATTTCCAATCTGATGCTATTACACTTTCTAAAATTTTTGCCAAATATTATGCCAGTTACCACAAGTCAAAAAAAGAAAACCAGGAAGAAGAGAACAAATAAGAAATGTCATTACAAAGCCGTAGAAGTAAATTTTGCAGATTGACCCGTAATGGATTTTCTAGCAAGCCAGTGCTATGGCATAGTGGACAAAATCAAGAGGACAGGAGAGAGGTTATATGTCAAGAGATACTCTACTAAGTACCAAGATAGAGAAATATTTACACAATGGATCAAGATGTATATAAAGACATATTCTCATGCTACCAATCCATCTGATTAAACCATTACCTTCCAGCCTGCCATCTTAATCGACTCAACGTCATGAATGTGTTCCTACCAAGTGCTGTATACAAGCTCACTTAACTATGTGCCATGAGCTTATAACATTCAGAACCAACCAAACAGAGTTATTTGCAATCAGAATTCTCTATCAGCCAAAGCCGAAGGGAAAAAAAACTACATGTTGTGTGTGTTGAATATTTACACATACAGGGGGCATTAATACATGAGGAACCCCACCATTGGTCCAGCCAACTATGCCATGGACTCAATATCATTTAGGCTTCGTGACCACACAACTGAAGGTGGTATCAAGCAACAGTACAAGGTGGACAACTTGACAAAAGTGAGCCCCCTCTTTCAGAAATATCTAAAATATTTTCCTGCTAAAAGTAACAAAATCCTGCAATACAACTATCTGTTTATCATCAATAAATTGCAGCTTCACAAGTTACAAAGCACTAATGCACAACTATCTGATTTCTTCACTTGATGCCTAATACTTCGACAAGTACCTTTCACTAAAAAGAGGACCCAAACAAGCGCAAACTTTTCATACTGGCTATGTGAAATTCATCTATAGCAGAATCCATAAATTAATCTATGGAGGACTAATCCTTCTTTTCACCAATGTGTAAAAGCATATCCTTGCTCATAGTGACCCCTAAATGCCATCAAAAGAATAGCAGTTCCTTTCCTCCTGTACCGCCATATCACCCAACTGTTCCTCTTTTGAGAACCTTTCCAGTATACTTGTCAACCACCTCTCCAAGTATGAGCTTATCCCCCATTACATCTGTCTAGAGATCAACAAGGTACATGCCTTCCGGCCCTTCCACGCCTCTCTACCATGGATCAGAGGGTGATATATCAATCATCCTACCTCTTTCCATGTGCAAAATCAGTAGAGGATCTTTGTTCATTTCATAATATCACCAATGGTCGTCATCTTTCTATAGCATGCTCCAGAATGGATGCGACTTTCGAAGGAACTCCTGCACTCCACACTCTAGATTCATTTCCAAGGAAAAACAAAACTTTTTTTTGGTCCATATTAACTCTTCCAAATACTACGACTTAACCTTGAATTTTCCTACCTTGGAGGCGATCCATCTAAAATCCAATATTTCCCTTCTACAAACTAGTCCATCCAATACTAAGTCTAAAAGAAAATCCCCACTCCACATAATCTCTAAACTGACAAAATGACAGTCCAAAGTACAACTGCAGATCACTTTACCAAGAGCATATAGGTTGGGGAACTACAAGAAGAATATAATACTTAAATTTGAAAAAGCCTCCTTAGCAAACTGCAAACTGGAAATGGCATACATGTCACTGACCCAGGTAGAACCACGTAGGAAACTAACTAGTTATACTACTGAAGGATTCACATGAATGACATGTCAAACTCAAAAGTACAGTCATTTGCAAGCATTCGGCACCACACCAAAGCGACACGCATAGACTTCTTAAAGGCCAATAATGCATGCAACACAGATGGTCCTTGTGAAGTTGGCACAACCCCAAAGCAATTGGCAAAGTTCGTAGGTATATGATTTGACCAGAAATAAACAGTGTGTTTTAAAAACAGGAAAAGAGGAAATAATCCACTAAATTATGCAACCTTTATTGGAGAATCATCCTAGTAGGTTAGTACCATGGATACAACACGTCAATGTTATGACCTGCATTATTTGAAGTAGGGAACAAAAGCTGAATATAGTCAATCAATCAGCATACTTTTCAAGCAAAATAGTTCACAAAAACTTCTAACAAAGTAATTATAAAAGCTTGTCCATTAAGTGTAAGAAAAATAACCAAAAGATCACTTGTGCATTTCGAGTTTGTTTTAATATACTGAAAGGAGCATAGAATTCCCACAATATGATCGCATCTGCCTGCATACAGTAAATGGTAGCATTCAAATTCTGTAAGCAGTTATTGCACAATGAGTTTTCCTTTATTGAAAAAGTAATTGCACAAATTACCATAATATGAGATTGATGAAGAAATTCCATCACAGAAACTTATAATTGCAGAAAAGTAACACTCCCCCTAGAGGTTTTATTCCCAAAGTACCTGATAAGATCAGCAATGGATACGATTTTCAGATCATGTGACAGTGCAAATTGCTGAAGCTTTGGTAATCTAGCCATGGAACCATCATCATCTACTACCTCACATATAACAGCAACTGGGTCAAACCCAGCTAGAACAGCGAGATCAACAGATGCTTCTGTATGTCCGGCTCTTTTGAGAACACCACCCTCCCTATACTTCAATGGAAATATGTGACCTGGACGGTTAAAATCCTCAGGCTTCGAATCTTTGGATGCAAGAGCAAGTACTGTTGTCGCTCTATCATTAGCTGACACCCCTGTTGTCGTACCATGTTTGGCATCCTGCAAAAACATAGTACCTGTTAATGCATTAATAAATGCATAACCAGATGATAACACCCCTATATCAAGGAAGTCCTATAGGTAACTGGTTTGAAAAGGGTAATGAGAACTTTAAAAGAGTCATGGCACTCCTTATCTATGTCATTGATACTTGTCAGAAACTTTACAACCATGCTGATGTGCTAATGCAGTTTGATCCACAAACATATACTTTCTTTTATGTTACAGTTTCCAGAGTAATTGCAGAATATTTTCAAAAACTTGTGTGGTTTACAGTTTATGAATTTTGTTCCAAAAAGTTAATTTGTTTAGGAGACATTGACAAGATATTTTCAAATTTTCAAAATCAAATCTGCTAAAAGTTGAATACAGATAAAAAGGTGAATGTTTTAGCATTCATGAACTGATGAACAGTTTGTAAAATATTTAAACAACCAAGTCTGAAAACTCAACCAAACAGTCTGTAGTTTCTAAAGCAAATACATATCACAAATAGCATCATAAAATAATTGGAAACTTGAATTTGCAAGAAGTGGGAGTGAGAAATCAGAGTGATTCTATCGTATAAAAAGTAACAAGTCCCATGACAAGGAAAAATCAAAAGCGGGCCTTTGTTTTGTCACGAAGTAAAACAACTACATACCACTGTCACGGTGAATGCAGTGCAGAGTTTCTCTTCATTATCCTTTGATGCTACCATCAAAGGAAGTTCCAATCTCTCAAGATCATCCCCATTCATGCTAACACAAACAATCCCAGTTCCATGCTTGACAAAAAAGGCCATAGCTTCTGGTGTAACCTTTGATGCCGCCATTATCAAATCTCCTTCATTTTCTCTATCCTCATCGTCTACAACCACAACCATCTGCAACATAACTCCAACTTATTATGACAAAAAAGATGTTTGTGAAGCGAAGTCCCACATCGCCTCGGTACCAAAGTAATATGAAGTATATAAGCGCGAGGGCACCTGATGTAGGACAAGATTGGAGAATTTTTATATTTTATTTCTATTGCGTTAGAATAAGATTTTTACTAGGAATATTTTTGTTTAGGTTAGAATTATTAACTTTCCGTATTCGGTTTGATTTTGATTTCTACCTTCATTAGAATTCTTGGTCTACAAGAATTAGGTTTTTATTTTAATTAATTAGGAAATATATTTTCTTTAATGCCGCTTTTTTTGCCATGATTTAGGATTTTTTTTAGTAGAATTTCTAGGGTTAGGGTCTTATAAAAAGGACTGTAACCAATTCAATATTTAGTTTTTCATCAATAATATTGCAAAGTTTCTCTCTCTTTTCCTTGTGCGCAAGGTTTGCTCATGGCTACACGTTGTTTATCTCGTTTAGACTAGTACGCTAATTAATCTCTCGTGAATTCCGCTGCGTCAAGTGGTATCAAAGCAAGGCTTTGCCTGGTTCTATGGCATTCGTCCGTGGAAGATGAACAAACCCTATTGGCAATGATTGTAAGAAAGGATTTAACAGGACTCGCACCAAGAGATTTTGCCCATGGTCAATTTGTTAAACACAAAGTTGATAGGAACTGCATTGAGGGATTTGCCCACAACCAACCTATTAACCAAAACGTCTCCGGAAGATATTCTTATTGTCATCTTGACAGTGAGGATGAGTCTAAAGACGAGTTATTTGAGGAATATTATGCATATCAGTCAAAAAAGAGACATTCAATGTTTGAAGGCTTTTATTCCACATATGACGACTTTTCAACTTTTTACGTACAACCAATATTTCCTAGTTTTAATGGGTATTGCCATCCTGAGAATTTAATTTATTAGTTTCGTAAAGTTGACAAGTTTCTTGAGTATATGGGCATTCCGGAAGAAAAGGAAGTCAAATATGTGGCTCGTAAATTACAAGGCTATGCTTCTATGTGGTGGGAACGATTGCATGCAATATAAACAACCCATTAGGACATGGCCCTAGATGAGACGATTGATGAGTGATAGATTTCTTCAAACAAATCATGGACAAATGTTGTATCAAGAGTATCGAAGGAAGCTTGAGTCAAAACATTCCTTCCAATGTACTCCCTCCATCCCAAATTCTTTGTCCGGTCTGCAAAACGGAGTGTTAAAATAATGCAATTTTTTCAAGAAAAAATTCAAACTTTTTTCACAAATTAAAAATACTCATTGATATCTAGTAAATTGTTGAAAAACTTTTGATTTTTTCTTGCAAAAATTGTATTATTTTTAACACTCCGTTTTGCAGACCGGACAAAGAATTTGGGATGGAGGGAGTACTTTTGATTTGCAATATTTTTCACAAAGAGTTGCAAGTTATTTGAATTCATACCAAGCAATTTTTGAAAGTCAACAAACCAGTCCATATTTTTCACGCTAAGATATTTCAATTCTTGATAATAAGAATCCATATGAAATTGAAAAACAAGGAGATTGAGTTGAACTAGAGGAGGTAATATTTGTTGAGCCCAACATCGAAGAAACAGTGGAGGTTGATGTAGAATGCGGTCATTATGGGCACAATGAAGTTGACGATAAAGAAAAAGTTGACCTTGGTTTAGCAAAAAAGAGGAAGCTATAATTGAAGTTGATAATAAAAATTTGATAACGATGTTGGTGATCAAGTTGCTGAGGATCAAAATAATTTTCCATTGGATTTGGTTGATCCTAATATTAGTGTCAAGGAGGACAGTCTATCTACCGATACATGCAAAGGTAAGTTAGTGTTTCAAGAGGATTGGCCAACCATCAATTCGAAGCATACATCCAGAGAATGGATTCATGGCAAGATTGCATGTTCGACGGGGCTCATGCTTATTTCACAGATTTTCTTGGAGTGGAACAATTTGAATGGATTCCCAACATTCGTCTAATACATCTTGTCAACAAGTTGAAGCATGAAGATAAAAGATCATTGCATGAACACTTTTCTATGAATATTTTTGGAAGACGAGCAAAGAGGTTGAAATATTCCAAATATTAATTTCTTTGGAATGGAAGACGGCAAATTTCTAATGAGAACTCGAGGGCGAGTTGAAGAAAAGGAGATCGATGTAGGACAAGATCGGAGAATTTTTATATTTTATTTCTATTACGTTAGAATAAGATTTTTACTAGGAATATTTTTGTTTAGGTTAGAATTATTAACTTTCCGTATTCGGTTTGATTTTGATTTCTACCTTTATTAGGATTCTTGGTTTACAAGAATTAGGTTTTTATTTTAATTAATTAGGATATATCTTTTCTTTAATGCCACTTGTTTTGACATGATTTAGGATTTCTTTTTCAGTAGAATTTCTAGGGTTAAGGTCTTAGGCCATCCACAGTGGTATAATCAAAAGCCAATTATTTTTAAAGTTAACAATGTTGGTGCAAAAGATGGCTCACAATGGTATAATCAAACTTAGCAACATCCTTAGAAATAATCAAATTTTAGGTTTTGAATAACCAAAACTAGCAACCTTTTTCAACAATCAAAATTTGTGGATTCTACACCACATAACTTAACTAGTTCCAAAATTTGAACACAAGAGTGTTTTAATTGATATTTTTTTCTTCTTTTCTTCGCTTACTCTATATCTTCTTCAATTCACCCACAAACTATTTCTCTTTCTTTCCCTCAAAAAGTGAAGTTCATATCTCTCAATCATCTACAATTCAACCCATCATCGCCGAATTACGGTATTTCACTCTTCTTTCCCGTTTCTTTTTTTTTTTCCCCAAAAGAATTCATAATACAAGGGAAGAAAGTCACTGGGTTTTTTTTAAAATTAAGTGAGAAAATCGATATATTTTTGTCCAAAAAAAAAAAAAATGAATGGAAGTGAATGACAGAAAACAAATGGGGAGAGAAAGTAAAATTGTAGTACACTCTTATTTTGGTTATGGACTAGAAGTGACAATTGTGAAGCTCAACATTGTTAAGCTTGGCAACCTCTCAAGTGAATAATCAAAAGCTGATGTGTCAACTTTTGGTTATCCTTTTTTGATTATACCACTGTGGATGGCCTTATAAAGGGTTGTAACCAATTCAATTATTTAGTTTTTCATCAATAATATAGCAAAGTTTCTCTCTTTTCCTTGTGCGCAAGGTTTGCTCGTGGCTACGAGTTATTTATCTCATTGGACTAGTACGCTAACTAGTCCCTCGTGAATTCCGTTGTGTCAAGCACCATCACTTCAATAGCTAGCTTTTGGGATTGAGTTCTATCCAAGACAGTGTAACTTGGTATTAGAGCTAGATACCATACATGGATAAGGTGCGTGTCTTTAGCCTGCACGCGGCAGGTGCTGCAGAGTGAGTACATTGCGCGTGAGGGAGGGTGTAAAACCAATGTAATATGAAGTATATAAAGCGTGAGGCACCCTCACTTCAATATCTAGCTTTTGGGATTGAGTCATACCCATGACAGTGTAACTATTTTTGTGTCTTTGTGCGTCTGTCTGTGAAGCACCGATGCTCCTCCATATCAACTCATCAAGGATGGGGGGTGCTATCACATGAGTCAAGGCAGTGGATGTCCAATTAATTGCACTAATTGTAAGCACCAGGGACACGCACTTCTCAAATGAGACATAGGGGGACTAGACGGTGGCCACTTCATTTAAAAAAAACTTATTCCACGGATCGAATTACACTAAACTTGTCACATGTGGTTTGTACTTTTCTTTTTTCAAGTGATAGATATTCAATTGTTTGGGTAGAATTAGTGTTCATTTTCATATTTGCTAAACTAGAGCAAATTTTCAATTGTGCTAGTTCATGGATGTTTGTGATAATACTATAACTACCTTAGTAACAATTCAACATGGATTTAGACTTCATTTTTACTGTGGCCCAACAGTGTCTACATCCCCATTTTCCAGAAATTATCGCGTCCTGTTTCGTCTGGATTTGCACATCCTAGGACTAAGTGTGGTAGAGAGGAACCGCTTCGATTTTTGTGACAACAAAGTTTAAGAGCTAACCAACCTTTCCTTGGCGAATATCTTCGATTGCCTCAGGGATGGATGAGAAACCTTTTGTGGGAAGGTCTAAATCAAATTCACCGTTATCACTAGGAAAACCAATAGTTGTTGGAGTGGTTTCTGCAGCAAGTGTTCCAAGTGCTATTGAATCAGGCTGTATCTTAATCCCAGTTGATAAGTCACCAAGGAGAGTACTTTTCGCTGCAACATTAGTGCCATTGTGATGAGAACGGAGGTCACCTTCTCCTGATAACAATGTGGCTTTGATTCTAACACCACTCCTGATATTGAAGAATGATTTGGGTCCTAGCTGGAGCAAAGACACATCGGATACACAACGATTTGCCGGAAATAGTTTCATACAGTGTAGTCCACTGAACATTTTGGAGTTTTTGAATGCTCTGCAAGGAAGTGATGGTCAACGGTCAACGGTCAACCATCAACAACATTTTCCAAATAACAAAGCAACTTGGTTCTAATAGATCATTGGAGTTTGTCACATTTTAGTTCTAATAGATCATTGCATTCTCAAACATTATGAAGAGAGCCAAAATTCATGGATTGGTAAAACTATTGTTCTAGTTGCAACCTGAACAAGACTTTGATGAACTTTATTGGGCAACAAATTGCTAAATCGATTCCCATATCACCTATCAGATCATAATTGGTAACTTAGACAGAAATCTCCTTAAAGACCTAAAAGAAGGGAGAGCCGCATAAGGTTAGAAGCCAATAAGCACCATTATTTGTAGGAGAAAACCTTGAAGCTTTTATAAGTAAAACAAAGACGCAGATTCACATAAAATCCATGCTATTCGCTGTATAAAACATTTATTAAAATCTGATTTACCAATTACAACCAAGAGTAGAGACTGAAAACCTGTAGCCAGACCAAAAAGTATTGGGTCTTGGAATTTTTATTCATTTTTTGAATGGGGCAGTCTCTTGGCATATAGGATGTAAGTGGGAATGTCTTGACAATGTGAACGACTTTGTAAACAGAAAATCATATCAAAATCAGAAAAATTTCTAAGCTGAACAAAAACCCATCTAATAACCGAAATATTAAACCCAACCCATTTTCTGCATAAAATCATTTTGTCCCAAGCTGATTTCATAGAAACAAGTCATATGGCACTACTGACATGATCGCCCGTATGTGATACTTCTGTGCAATCTCGAGATAAGGAAAATTCACCCAATCTTATTTTACACGCTCATGTAGATTTAGGAAAAGCTTAACTTTCGTTAAAAAGCTTAATTTGACATAAACCACTGCAATGGGTCTGCGATAAATCTTCGAAAACAATTCCTAGGTTATCCGCAAAAGGATTCTTTTCACCAAACTTGGAGAAATTTTGACTCTATCTTGATTTAATATAAAATTATTTTCTTTGCACATCTAATATCATATTGGTGAAGGATTGGAGCTCGAATTTTTCCTTTTATCATCAAATTAACACTTTTATCACCATTTTAAAACCTTATGCAAATCCTAAAATAAGTTATCTTAACTGAATGCTATGTTTAAACTGGAAATTAAAGAAAGAATTAACACACAGAACGAGTATCACATCAAAGCGCAAAAGAGAACCCAAAAACATCAAAACCATGTAGTTTTCAGTTCATTCATGTAACCTAGAGAAAAATTTACAGGAAAATTATGCCCTTTGACCGAGGAAAAGAAGAAGAATACACTGGAAATATCCCAAAATAAGAGGGGAAAAGGGAAAGGGAAGGAATTTCCTACTTTGCACTTGAAGGAGCCGTTGCAGGGCAGTAACTGTTGATGGACGCCATTGTTGAAGCCTCCAACTGTTCTCAAATCAAATGAGGATTCAAATCTTAATACCCCAAATGGGTCTCTCTCTCTCTCTCTCTCTCTCTCTCTCTCTCTCTCTCTCTTATAGATGCGGAGAAAGAGAGAAGAAAGCAGAATGAAGAAACGACTACGAAATTGTGGAGGCTACCAACAAATAGAAACTACGAAATTGTGAACAAGTTGGTTTAATCTAGGGACAAGAATGTTACCGACGTTGACATACCCATGTCACGGACCAATGATGTGATCGAAATTTAAAAATGAGACATAAAAGAATTTAGATGGAGAAATAAAATATTTTTGTGCATAAAATTTTGAAATTTTTTGCAGTAAGTTAAAGTTCGCAATTACTAGTTCTTTTAGTTGATGTGAAAAATTTTAAACTATGAAAGGAAGGACAAGTACTTGGTTTTTTTATCTAAAAGTTACACGATTTTTCATAATGAACTAACAATTAAGAATGGTTGGACACTTTATTAAAAAACTGTTAAATACTAGAGAAAATAACTATACAATGTCAATATATATAGAGGTATATGAGCAAATGTGCATAATTATTGACTTTATGTTTGATATTAGTCAGCCAACATAAAGGGGTGGCATTAGAACAGGGTCTAAGTCTACTCTATTTCATATGAAGGAACCAAAATGCAATTCCTAGTTTAAGATGACGAAAAAGTCCCATAAACAGTGACCTGTTCTACTGAATTTTTAAAAAATGAGTGGAACAATCTCAAACTACGAAGTTAGGCACGATCTAGCTACATAAATATAGTATAAACACATAACAATAGTAAGAAATCCCTACCTCAAGGGTTTTGAGCAAAATCCCAAAGATCCAAGCGAAACCAAAACTCCAACGTGATCCGATGGTGAATTTTCTTGGATAAATAGGAAGCCCACGCTCTGTAGAATAATTTTAATTCTTGGACTTTGTCCGAAATTGCGCCCTAGTAGATGAAATCGAGGAGCGAAGTTGAGAGAGAGTTCCGGAGGGAGAGAGCCGAGAGAATAGAGAGAAGGAAAGAAAAATAAATGGAAAAGGGAAAAATGGTTTTTTTTTTTTCTTGTACGTCCATATATATGTATATACATATACTTATCACACTTGCAATAATATCACATCGACTCCCATAATCATATAACCACAACACTATTCGTATTTCCGCAATTTACTCCTTTACTCGATAATTACAATATTCCTTTAAAAAAATACGGACCAAAATTTGGGTCTCTACAAATTATATCTTGCAATCTATAATCTTTTTGGTGATTTTGAAAATATTATTTAAAAGAGCTCATAGAGATTTGTCAAATAAGATCTATATTGCATATAAATAGTATTACCAATTAAAATTTATAATTAGTATTTTATCCGATTGAGATAGGACAATAGACAAAAGAATGAAGACGGAGTGAGTATTTAATGTATTCCAATATAGGGGCCCAATTATTGGGTTCAAAACTGGAGTCTCTAGGCGGCCGCCTAGTAGGCCTATGCTCAAGGTCGGCCCTGCTGGAGGTTAGGGAAGAGTTAGTTAGTTATTCTACATGTAGTCAAGTTTTCCATAACCATAAACTCCAACTGCCTGATGAAAAAATCAGGAGATAACCGCTAGGCAACTGGACTACCAGCCCTTCGTTTGTGTTGGCTAGTATTGGACCAAGCTAGGGCTGACCCTGGGGTGAGCTCAATAAGCCCCTGAGCTTGGACAACCCCCACCTCGGGGCAAAACACAAAAATTTTAACTACCAAGTATGTGATAAATATTTAAATTGACGATACAAGTACAGTAAATTCTTTCGACCCAGTGGAAAGGTTGTCTTCCCATAGAATATGAACAGATTCGATTCGATTCACTGCAAGGGAGTCACTCTGTCTTTACTTTTTCTGGCTCCAAGGGCCCCTCTTCTTTTCCTCTTCATAGAGCATATATCTTATTATTATTATTATTATTTTTCTTAAAGCCTCCTAGTATTACTTCTTTTGGTTTTATGTTCTCATGTGACCTTTACTATTAAAAGTTAAAGAATTTATTTGGTGAATAAACTTTGTTGTTATATATCTTTTTTTTTAGTCAAATTATTTTACTTTTATATTCCTTTTGATTATCTATATAGATAAATATTACTCACTTAATTTTAACGTTACATAGTAGGCCTTTTTTTTGTGCTAAAAAAGGATTTGTAAAACAATTGTTTCAATAGAGAGTAATTTTTCGTATATAGTTGAAGTAGCATAAAAATTCATCTTTAGTCTACTGTCACACAAGAGATTTAGTGAATTGGCAATAATCTCAATTGAAAATGAGCATGCATGGATAGGCTAAAGCACGATAACTCAATTGAAGATTTTTACTTCAAGAAATACAAGGAGAAGTGGTTTTCTTTGAATTGAATCATTGGAATCATATAGCAATATAACCGGAGTTACATTTTGATTTTAATTTTTTGATGTAATTTAAGCTAAAAGTATAATGTGACATTGATTATTATTTTTTTTGACTTGTATGCCAATTTATTTTTTATGACTTAATAATAGATGGATAACCAAATTTGGGGTCGGACTTGGACAATCCAAATATCGGAGTTTACACTTCACCAAGTCCAACCCATCATGCTCTTTGATATAGTCAGTGCCACGTGGATGCTAAGCTCACACTTGCCACGTGGCGAAGGACGTCGCACTCGGCAACATCATGCATGATGTTTCAGAGTCAGCTCTCCCAGAGTAATAAGTAGATTTAGAGCACAGTACTCATCCATGCTAATGGATGGAAGAGGGCAACTCTCTTATATAGTTGGTTTGGGGATATTACAGTTTCCAATTAGAGCTATGAGTTGACCTTACTTAGGGTGAACCGCGGGTGAGACTAAACCAAGCCCTAATACCAAAAACACCGCCCAAGCATAAAGCGGTGGGCTGCGAACAAGGCACGCACGAACTTTGTGGTTTGTTCAAACGTGGGCCCAATAGCCGTACCGCCATAGAAAAATACTATAGGAAATACGGATGACGTTTTACAGATCCCATAATTTGTGCGCGGATGCGTGAGTGGGAATGCAAGTATAAGCTTGGAAACATTTTGAAAATATCTCTCAAACTATTAAAATTCATTTGAGTGACAATTAAAAACACAAGCATATGACATTTTAAAAAATTACGTGAATAAGATTATATCTCACCTCCATATCCCAATCTCTCATAGTCTACATTTTTTTTTTATTTGATTGCATCTCACAGTCCACTTGAAATTCAAGTTTGTGAGTCTCACCCAAAACTTGCATCAATGATCATCTAAATCATGTACTATCTTATAGACGATGAAGACAACAATAAACTCTGCGAAAATCAGCTTAATCGACAATCCATTGCATATTTTTCTATAGAAAATGGATGTGTAATAAATGGTGAACTTAAGTTATTAGTGCGCACATCTATTTTTTGGCTGATCAAATTGCCATTTTTCAAAAGCGTTTTCTTCGCTGAAAATGTTATAGGAACGGACCAAATGTGCACTGATCGTCACGTAGGGCCCACTCCGGGTCCCGTACGGATGATCCAAATCGTTCAATAAATTTTTTTAAAAAATTTAAACGTTAGATCGAGCACCTACACATATTCAATTAAGTTGATTTTTTAAGTGCCCACTCAAAAAAAAAAAATTTAAGTCATTAAAAGGTTCGGATCAACCGTGCTTACTGAGTTACCAGGATGTCCCATCGGTGGCTATAGTCGATAGAGACGGAACCAGAATTTTACCCTAGCAGTGCCAAAATGTAAACTAAAAAAATAAAAAAGATGCATTACCATATTAATAGTCATTGACTTTAAAAAAAATTAAAATAACATAACAAAAACTATAGTAAATGATATTTGTCATTTCACATTTGCACAAGGAGCACGAAAAAAAGACTAACTTTAATTTTTTAGGTTAAGTTGTTTTAGGGTTAAAGTGTGGAGTTTTTTTTTTTTATTACACCTGATCCTTTATATTATTTCACTTTGGCCCATTGAATTTAGGCTCTGTTTGTTAGGGCATAAAATGTTTTACCTATTTTTCGGTGTTTTGTTGTATAAAAAATTAGGAAAACATTTTACATGTAAAACATTTTTCATCAATTGGATGAAAATGACTTATCCTTAAATCTTCCGTAAGTTATTTTTCGAAATGAACCCGCTACTTTCTACTGTAATTTTCATTGCTCTTTTTCCTCAATTGTCAGTCCTTAACCACGTTCAATTCCAATATTCTCAAATCTCTCCACCATTTAAGCCCCCCCTCTCTACACTATTTTGTTGATTTTTAAAAATATTTTAAAGTGCCAACTAAATACCGAAAAATAAAAATTTATTTATTTCCTAAAAAAATATTTTACATGTTTTTATATTCATATAATAATTGCAAGCTATTGCTTCTAATTTCTAAACCTCTCTTATTCCATCCCTGGTAGTCAGGTTGTTTGTGCAGTGTTCACGAGATGAACTGTTGGTAATCAATATTGTAAGCCGGCGTGGTGACAACCACAAAATAAAGGTTTGGTCTGGTATCGAGAGACAAAAGGTCATGTGGTGAGCTTTATCCCTTATCTCTGTATCCATTGAACACAAAGAAGAAGTGATGCTTTGACGGTTATATCCAACCTCTTCCGGGTGTTTTCATTAACAAAAAATACTAAAAATTTAACGTATTTTACCATTTCATTCTCAATAATAATAAAATTTCAGCATTTTACCATCTCGTTTCAACTAATAAAAAAGTTGTCAACAAAAACTTTTTTTGTTACAGTAATTTTTCTCATAAGTTCATCAATAACTTATTTACTACTGGAAACAATTTGATATTTTTCAACAATTTATTCACTTCCGAAAACACCTAATAACCTCTTAACCACAAATAAAAATTTACAAAATTTTCATTACTGAAAACACCCCTTAGTTTCATTAATTAATCGTATTTTTCTTGTTATTATAGTTCGGTTTCGTTTCGCCCCATTTCTTTGACTTTTGACGATTCCATGTGCATCTATTGTACGCAAGTTAAATTGTACAATTTGGAATGAAGTGGACACGTAGATTGTAGATACTCTCTAAAGTTCCGTGATCTTCTTGTTGGAATTAATAGTATTCAACTCAATTGTCAAGATGAGAAAAATTGAAAATGGATATATCTCAATTGTCAACTCTTGGAAATTCAACCCTTTCACAATTCTCAACGAATTTGCAAACTTGAGTAAATTGCCTTCTAATATTCTGAAGCACCGGAAAAAAAAAGAAAAAAGAAGAAGAAGAAGAAATTGCTTTCTAGTTCCATGATGCTTGAGTAGAAGACTATCAAGAACTTCCAGAAGCCAATTGGCACGCCTTATCACCTTCCGCTTCTTGTTTAGTGACATGTAAAATCAACTCATCTCTTAATAGACACTAAGCTCTTTGAATACGGAAAAATTTGTGATAGAACCCTAACCTCCCTTATCAAAAAACTATCCATAACCATAAACTCCAAACGCTTTTAATAAGGCTCAAACCCTAACCTCCCTTATGAAAAAACCAGGAGATAACCACTAGGCAACTAGGCTACCAGCCCTTTGGTTGTGTTGGCTAGTATTGGACCAAGCCCAACCCATCATGCGCTTTGATATAGTCAGTGCCATGTGGATGCTAAGCTCGCACTCTCCACGTGGCAAAGGACGTCGCACTCAGCTACATCATGCATGATGTTAATTTCACAGTTAGCTCTTCCAGAGTAATAAATAGATTTAGAGCACAGTACTCATCCATGATAATGGATGGAAGAGTCAAGAGGGCAACTCTCTATATATTACAGTTTTCAATTAGAGCTATGAGTTGACCATATTTAGGTGAACCGCGGGTGAGACTAAACCGAGTCCTAATACCAAAAACACGGCCCAAGCATAAGGCGATGGGCTGCGAACAAGGCACGCACAGAAGCAATGGGCGAACTTGGTGGTTTGTTCAAACGTGGGCCCAATAGCCCTACCGCCATAGAAAAATACTATAGGAAATACGAATGAGGTTGTTTCACAAATCGCATAATTTGTGCGTGGATGCGTGAGCGAGAGTACAAGTATAAGCTTGGAAGCGTTTTGAAAACATCTCTCAAACGATTAAAATTCGTTAGAGCGACGATTAAAAACACGAACGCATGATATTTTGAAAAATTACGTAAATAAGGTTATATCTTACCGATCCATACCCCAATCTCTCATAGTCCAACTTTTTTTTTTTGATTGCCTCTCACAGTCCACTTGAAATTCAACTTTGTGAGTCTCACCCAAAACTTGCATCAATGATCATCTAAATCATGTACTATCTCATAGACGATGAAGACAACAATAAACTTTGCGAAAACCAGCTTAATCGACAATCCATTGCATATTTTTCTATAGAAAATGGATGTGTAATAAATGGTGAACTTAAGTCACTCTCTATTAGTGTGCACATCTATTTTTTGGCTGATCAAATTGCCATTTTTCAAAAACGTTTTCGTTTGCCAAAAATGTTATAGGAATCAACCAAATGTGCACTGACCGTCACACGTGGTCCACCCTAGATTCCGCATGAATGATCCAAACCGCTCAAAAAAATTTTAAAAAAACTGAACGAATAATTCCAAAAGTTGGATCAAATATCTACACATATTCAATTAAGCTGATTTTTCACGGGTTCACTCATTTTTTTTAAAATTATTGAAAAGTTTGAATCATCCATGCGGGATTCGGAATGTGCCTGCGATGTCCCGTCGGTGGCGTAGTAGGGCTGTTCGTTTGCAGTGTTCACGAGATGAACTGTTCGTAATCAATATTGTAATAAGCCGGCCGGCGTGGTGACAGCCACAAAATAAAGGTTTGGTCTGGCATTTGAGTGACAAAAGATCATGTGATGAGCTTGTCGTCCCTTATCCGTATATCCAAAGAAAAAGTGACGTTTTGACGGTTATATCCCACCTCTTAGTTTCATGAATTAATCGTGCTTTTGTTTATTATTTTTACGTAATTAGTTCGGTTTCGTTTCGCACCATTTCTTTGACTTTTGACGATTCCATGTGCATCTTCTCTATTTGACTATGATTATTATATATAAGTTAACTTGTACAAATTGGAAACTGTTCAAGAAAAATCGAAGGTAATGAGTGACGCCAGTATTATTAAGCTCCAGTTAAGCGATTGAAGTCTTTCTTATTAGGTTCCGTTCAATGGGGAGTAACGTGGATCAAAAAATTGTAAAGAAAAAATAAGTCTATCATAGATTCCTTTAAGGATTTCTCATGTATTTCTCTTTTGTCGTCTTGGTGGTAGCATAAAGTACTGGGCAATTCTGGTTATATTGATAGATCGATCCATACATTTTACTTCTTTCGAATGAAATGGACACGTAGATTGTAGATATCTCTAAAGTTTCGTGATCTTCTTGTTTTCAACTCAATTGTCATGATGAGAAAATTTGAAAATAGGTATATCTCAATTGTCCAACTCTTGGAAATTTGACCCTTTCACAATTCTCAACAAATATGCAAACCTGAATAAATTGCCTTCTAATATTTCAAAGTACCAAAAAACGGAAGAAGAATAAATTGCTTTCTAGTCCCATGATGCTTGAGTAGAAGACTATCAAGAACTTCCAGAAGCTGATTGGCATGCCTTATCACCTTATCCGGTCTTCTTGTTTAGCGACATCTAAAATAAATCAACTCGTCTCTTAACAGACACTAAGCTCTCTGAATACGGAAAAACTTGTGATAGAGAAACTGTTTTCGGGTCTTTCGGCCGATCACATAGCTGTTTGTATTCTTTCATGTCATGTGTACTAAAGTTGTATGACACAAACTCCCAACAATCGTTGCCCCCGGCGACAAGAATCTTGTTATTTGGTCGAAACCCAAATACAATGTCACATCCTAAGGGGGAGGGCCCAAAACTGTACTTTTTAGTCCAACAATCCTCAACTCTGTTCTTGTCCATTAATCATACGTCAAAGCACGTATCAGATATTAACACAACAAGGGCAAGTGAATCATTCAGAAGACAAAGATAAGGACAACATTCTTTGCAAATGCTGGCAAGCAATGATATCTGTTCAAACGATTCTTTAATGGTGTTTAAGGCACCAATTACCTTAGCATCAGTAGCCGAATCACCACACAACCAGTAGAAAACCCCGTCCAATGATGTGCAAGGAGAAGGACACTTGATGATATAGTTGTTGGGCACCGTAGCAATAATTTCTTTCCATAAATCAATACTTATCTCATAGATTTGAACTTTATGCTTAATAGGCGTATCATCACACGAATGAAAAGGTTTAATATCGAATGCACAGTGAAGGCAAGTCTAACCAAAAAATAATCATTGGTTTGGGGAACAAAAGCAAATCTTAAATAGGTAGTACGCAATGTTCCATTGGGGGGTTGAGGGAGTAGCTGGGTAATAATTTTATCCCGAATTGTACTTAGTAATTCTTATGTTTTGATTAACATGGGATTACCATTTTTTTCAAAAAATGGATTAAAATGGTTTTTGAAAAAGTTTATATAAAAAAAAAAAAAGCACGAAGGTTTTTTCAAAGAGAAACATCCTTGAAAACAGTTTTTGGAATTTTTTTTTGAAAAAGTTGGTATGAAAAAAGAAAGATCGTTTTTTTGTTTAGAAGTATTTTAGAAAAAAGAAAATTATGAAAACCATTTTTTTGAATAAAATAGAGGTAGCCATACCCTTGTTTTCTAAGAAATCTTCCGCTTTGACGCCTCAGTGTTGTTCGCATTTGAGAGCACGAAGGTTACCCACCCAACCTAGAGATGTGCCAGCTTGACGAAAGGAGATTTTCATGCCTCTGTGTGTTTTGCTTGTCATATGTGCCTATAGAAGAAAGAGCAAGAGTTGAGAACAAGATAGCTAGAGAAGAGACCAAATTAGAGCATCAATGTTAACATGTGTAAGAAATTGACGCAGCGGAAGTTCAATGTAACGACCCTGATTTTTGGTCGGTAAAAAAAAATTTCGTTAAATATTTGAATTTTTATTGATTACTTGAAATCGCTTTTAAAATTCCTTTTAATTCCTATAGTTCGTCATAATTACATTTTTGCCCTTGAAAACTCGTTTCTTGTTTTTAGGCCCTACTTGGCAAGTCTAACCAACTAGTTGGAAGGACTGAGCAACCAACTCACCTAGTTACTAGATGAACCTTTTGAACCTCTTCGAACCTTCTTACCATTATTCATTGGTCCATAGAAGTTAGGGTAATCTTTGTCCATTGGATATTAGGCTTCCTATTTAAATAATTTGGCTAGTACAAAGATATAGTATTTTATTGGGGTATATCCACATGTGCAAAGGACATTTATTCTTTGTTTATTGGGTATTCTCCCACCCTCCCTTTATCCATTGGATAATAACTACAAGGGAATTTATTACCCATTGGGTAATAGCATTAGTCTTCCAACAAAGTACAAGGTTCTATTTTAATAATCAAGATTTGGATTCCCATTTACATTTATATTATTTTGTATTGGGGTAAATCAAAAACCCTAGATTGTTTAGTACTAACATCTATAAAAGAATAGATTTTTGCACATGTTTAAAAGGACATTTTGATTATTTTAAACATAAAGCTTTCCTAATTACTATTGTCCATTGGATAATAAAAGTTAGAAATTTTATTATCCATTGGATAATAAGGTTATTCTTTCACCAAGTACTAGAGTTTTATTAAACTAGTATTTTCCTTAATTCCCATGTGAGGATGTACCTTTATTTTAATATGTGTTGTACCTTGGACTTAAAAGACCTAAGATTCTCCTAGATACCTTGTTACTATTTTAAATTAGGGTTTTGTACCCAATTAAATTATTTTAATGGGGAGTTCAACTACCTAGAGTACATTAGTACACTAGTTTTTTTTTTGTTTTTTTTTTATGAAGACATGTGCCTAATTTGGATTTCTCTAATAAGATATTGGGAAATCTAGTACTTGTACTTTTATTCTTGGCCATTATATACATATATATAGTGTACAAGAGAGAGAGAGAGAGAGAGAGAGAGAGAGATTTGGGATTTAATCTTCTTACACAAAATCCATCCAAATCAAATCCACAGTACAAAATCTAGTCTTTCCAAGTCATATATTTTTTTTACCCATTGGGCAATAATTGTTAGGGAAAATTTTATCTCTTGGGTAATAACCAAGACTTTGGCTATAAATAGCAAGCCATTCCAAGCATTCAACTCACACCTTCTCAATTGCTCCAACTTCTCTCTAGAATTTCCTTTGTTCTTGCTTAGTTCTTCTTGTTCTTGAGTTCTTCTTGAGTTCTTCAAGACACTCATCCAAGGCCACCACTAAGCCACCACTCGACCACCCATCGATCCATAAAGTAGAGTAGTTTTAGTCGAGAATTAGTTTCGAAAGGAACCTTTCTCTTTCGAAGCTACCGGAAGCATACCGTAGGAAGTTACTCCGCCCGATCGTCGACGTACCTTCTGTAGTCGTCACTACCGCCAAGAAGAACGATAGATTCTCCTTATCTACTACCCCGAATTATATGTAGTTATCTTTATTTACTTTTTATCTCAAGTATTTGTATTTTGATCTTTAAGATGATTAAGAGTATGCATATATGAATTGTTTGTATTACTTGTAGCGTGATAAAGCATAAGTGATATTCACTCCAAGGGGTCCGTACATGTGGCGTTATGCTTTTAAGCATAAGTGATATTCACTCCAAGAGCGTCCGAACATGTGGCGTTATGCTTTAAGCGTTGATTTGCATATGTTTAGTAACATAGAGTTTGATGATCTTGCTTGTTTTATTTCAAGATTACAATGAGTGGTTTGTGTTTACTTTGTAAAAGTCCTACCGCGAAAGCCTTTGCATGTAACGAGACACGAGAACCGAGAAAGTAGAAACATGGCACCTAGGAGGTGGTTAAATGGGAAAAGTGTTCCGATGACAGAAATATTTTTGAAACTACATAATGACCGTTTTTTATGGCATTATGTGTGTGTGTGTTCCAATGGGAATCCGGAATAACGAAACCATTGTGAGGTTGTGTGCGTTCCCATGGGATCCCGGACCGACGGAACCATGGTGAGGTATAGCTTAGTTATCCGTGGAGAGGAGCCAATGCAATTGTGTGCCAATGGGAACCCGGTGCGGCGGAACCATTGTGAAGATACTCAGGAACCCAGAACGGCGGAACCGAGGTTGGGTGTGTAGCTTGGTTATCCGCGGTTCGGAGCCAATGCAAATGTGTGATTTAAACAAATGATTTTGAAAGGATGATTTATAAGTGGAAAATGGTGACACGGTCTACGACGAGTCGCGTAGGAGAAACTCTAATTTCTTGGACACCTACGATAGTGAATAGCGAATGTGGATGTGATATTGTTACTGTTTGTTGTATGTGATCTATTGTTATAAGTTATGGGTTAGCGGCTATGAGATTATTCTATTGAGCTCCTGTAGCTCATGGTGTTACCTTTGGTGACCCTGACATATTATATCGGTGGCGACGCTCGTATAATGTGTCAGACCTCGTAGACGAACAGGGTGAACTCTACAATTTGGAAGCTTTTGGAGCTGAAGAGCTGGCTAGGAGGGAGGAGCAGGCGGAGCTGTAGATAGAAACCTTATTTTCCCTTCCTTTTGTAATGAAAGTACTCTTGTGAGAGTTATGTTGTAATAAAAAGCCAAACTCTATTTTGAAATTTCAATAAAATTGTCTATTTAACGTACCCAAAATTCGGGGCGTTACATTCAATGTCGGGTTACCTTAACGGTAGCAACATCAGATCGGTGAAGGCGTTCTACCTCGTTGAGAGCTTGCTGACAGAATTCCACGAATCAGCGTGCTCCGGTGATGTGTATACTACCAGAGTTATACACCCATATCCACAGTCTAAGACCAATAAGATTGAGAGAGAATTTTCCCGTCCCCTCCATGGCTACAAGAGGAGTTATTTTATAGCACTCTTTGATTGAATTCTCATTAACAGGGAAAAACCAAAGGGCTTGAAACCTCCCACGAGAAACCAAAAAGCTAACCACTGCCATGAATTTGCAGGTTATCACCCTTTTGGGTTTCCACCGTATAACACTTGTGCTCCCCAAGAAAACCCCTGAGTTGCCCACTCATGGGCGCATTGATTACATCTCCCACTCACACAGAGTGAGCACGACTCATCCATGGATTTCTCGTTCTCTCTTACAACTCTTGTTCATATTGGTAATAGACTGTGCGACCACCGAGCACATCTACACAAAAAAAAATATTTGGAGTACTATACTAAATTTTAGCGAATAAAACCAGTATAGTAACATCCCAAAAAAAACTCGTTATGCCCTACACTCATTCGACCACATCGAATTAAGTATTTTTAATCCCTCTCGAGTACAAATACTCAAAGCTATGCTTAACCCATCAAATCACATAATGTGCTTACGATCATGTCGCTTACTATTAGCGGCATAACATGTCGATAGTAAGCCACATTACTATTGATGTGTTATCAAATAGTCTTCCCTTCCCTCTCATGTCACTTAACTTTGGTACAGCCATTTACCCAGTGATGCCCCTTTAGACCGAAACAATCATGATCATATAGGTAGCATGCTAAAGCTAGCAACAGACACTGATACCTCTATCTTGCGACATAGCTAAAGGTCATAAAGGGCATAATTTGAGTCATTTTATGACTCGTTGGACTCACAAGGTGATGAAGTAGGGATCAATTCATTCACCTCCATTTTTGGTCGAATCAGCACATGTAGTATAAAATACATGCTACGGTGGAGTTCTCTTTAAAACAAAGAGTGTATGTCTAATTTATTCACACCGTACAGATCTTGGTCAAGTCGTCAACTAAGCGCCTCACCCGAGTCGTCTATCCGCTTGCTACTCTAAGCATTAAAATAAAATAAAAAACGATCAGAATCTATGGAGCGCTAAACTCCTAACATGAGCCTGAAAAGCATCTCTAGCTATAGGCTTTGTCAAGGGATCAACGATCATATGACTCGTAGAAACATGTTTTAGGACCACCTCCTTTTGCGCAATTATGTCTCGAATGTAGTGGTAGTGCATGTCAATGTGCTTAGTTTTTCCATGATACTTCTGATCCTTTGAATAGGCAAGGGCTGCCATACTATCACAGTGCACTGTAACAGGATCTAAAGTATCAAAGATAACTCCAAGGTGCTGAAAAAACTTCCGCAACCAAACTGCTTCCTGAACTGCTGATGAGCAGGCTATATACTCTGCTTCCATGGTCGATAAAGCTATACAGGTTTGTTTCTTACTACTCCAGGTTATTGCACCATTGTTAAGCAAAAATGCATAGCCCGAAGTTGATTTGCGTTCATCCAGATCACTACCCCAATCAGCATCACAATAGCCGATTAGGCGCAAATTTGAACCTTGATAGCAAAGTACGTAATCTTCTGTTCCTTTGAGATATCTGAGTATCCTCTTGATAGCTTTCCAATGAGCAAGTCCAGGACTAGACTGGAATCTACTAACAAAACCAACTGCATAACATATGTCGGGCTGAGTGCACATCGTAGCGTACATTAGGCTGCCGATAGCACTCGCATAGGGAACTCGAGACATTCTTTCCTTTTCTTCTTGAGTTTTAGGACACATATTTCGGCACAAAGTTTCGCCTTTAGCAATAGGAGTGTCTTTGGGCTTATAGTTATGCATATGAAATCGTTCAAGAACCTTCTTAATGTAAGGCTTTTGGGACAAACAAAGAAGTTTCTTCGAACGATCTCTTATAATCTTAACTCCAAGGATGTAATCTGCCTCACCCATGTCCTTCATCTCAAAAGTGGAGGACAACCACCCTCTGGTGGCGACAATCATCTCTATATTATTTCCAGCCTATAATATATCATCAATATATAATGATAATATGATGAAACTTTCCTTGGACCGTTTGACATAGACGCAATGGTCTTCCTCGACCATCGTAAACCCATTCGATTGAATGGCCCAATGAAATCTAAGATACCATTGTCTAGATGACTACTTCAAGCCATAAATAGACCGTTTGAGCTTGCAAACTTTGCACTCTTGTCCATTGACCACAAATCCAATAGGTTGATCCATATAGATCTCTTCATCTAGATCCCCATTTAGAAATGCTGTTTTAACGTCCATTTGGTGTAGTTCCAAATCCAAATTTGCTACAATGGCTAGAATCAGGCGAATTGAGGCAAATCTCACTACAGGTGAGAAAGTGTCCTCGTAGTCTATCCCTTCCTGTTGGGTATAGCCTTTCGCCACAAGGCGAGCCTTGTACCTTTCAATCGAACCATCTGCCTTGCGCTTCACTTTGAAAATCCATTTAGATCCAATTGCTTTGCGCCCTAGCGGAAGGTTCACCAAGTCCCAAACTTGGTTAGTCCTCATAGACGCCATCTCATCATCCATTGCTTTCATCCACTCATCTTTAGTAGAAGACGATAGAGCTACTTGCACTGTATGTGACTCATCCTCGTCATGCGTAGCAATCATGAAAGCTTCCCTTTCTATCTCAAATCGATGACAAGGAATGTTTCCACGATCGCTTCTACGCAACTGAGGTTGTTGTGGTATGCTCCCACTTGGTGGCGAGTTGCTCCCACTATCCCTAGGAGCTTGAGGAATTTCTTCCATGATCTCTACTAGGCAATCTGGAGCATCTATTTCAGTCACGCTTCCATCGACTTGTTCACCGATAAACACATAGCCCTTAGAGTGTTCAGAGTATCGAATAAAGATACATTTCTTCCCTTTAGGGCCTAGCTTCCCATATTTATGAGAACTATCATGAACATAACCAGTCGATCCCCATGGCCGCAAATTTCCCAAATCTGGTTTTTCGCTGGTCCATAATTCATACGGTGTGGAAGACACTGATTTGGAGGGCACACAGTTTAGAATATAGGCTGCAGTCAAAAGTGCATCCCCCCAATAAGAGATTGGAAGATTTACTTGCGCCATCATAGTCCTCACCATTTCTAACAATGTTCTATTTCTCCTTTCTGCCACACCATTTTGTTGTTGCGTACCGGGCATTGTTAATTGCCTTTTGATCCCTTTTTCATCACATAGCCTTTTAAATAATTCAGACAGATATTCGCGACCACGGTTGGTTCTGAGATCCTTAATGTTCATGCTCAACTGATTCTCCACCAAGTTCATATACCGCATGAAGCAATCTAAAGCTTCCGATTTATGGGAGATCAGATAAACAGTACCATAGCGCATAAAATCGTCGATGAAAGTGATGAAATAGGAAGCCCCATGTCTCGCCCTTACATTCATTGGGCCACAGATGTCAAAGTGGATTAATTGCAAAGGAAAAAAAATGCCCTTTGGCTTTTTCAAACGGTTTTCTTATTAACTTTCCTGCTAAACAATGTTCACATGCCAGCAAAGACACTTTATTGAGCTGGCCAATTAGACCTTCTCTTGCCAATCTGGCCATCCTGTCTTTTCCTATATGGCCTAGTCTAGCATGCCATATAATTGAATCATCAGATACATTATCAGAAGTAGTTAATAAAGCAATTGAATTATTAAAACCATGATATTCAATATCCATTATTATAAAACCTTCTGAAATAAAACCACGACCATAAAACATTGTTCCCAAATAAACTGAAACACCATTATTCTCAAAGACAAACTTGAAACCCAATCTAAGCAAGGTAACTAAAGACAAAAGGTTTCACCGAATATCTGGAGCGAACAAAACATCATGGAGCATCAGAGTGCGACCATCCCACAAATCTAGCTTGTAGGTACCAATGCCTAGTACCTCCACGCTAGCTCCGTTCCCCACTTTAATGTCTCGACTCCCAGTTGGTATCCGACGGTACTCCACATATCCAACTCGGTCTCGCGCTATATGTTATATCGCTCCTGAGTCCACAGTCCACACAAGGAACGAGCGAGCAACCATAACATGACTACATACAAAAATAGTGCAAGCGACAAAGTTAGACAATACCTTCTTCGGCTCAGTGCAATCATGAGCGAAGTGACCTTCTTTGTTGCAGTTATAGCAAACCAGCTTAGCCTTGCTCTTTTGACCACCGCGTTTGCTTCTCATGCGCTTCATGATCTTAGCCCTCTTGGGCGCTAGCCCAATAGCCCCTCCCTTTTTGTTAGAGATCTCAAAGTACTTGCGCTTAAGCCTAGATGCCTGGCGCGAACTTGACTCCACCATATTTGCCGAACTAATCGGCTTAGCCGCCTCTTGGCGCTCAGCTTCGAGAACCAAATGACGTTCAACATCATCAAAGGTTTTGAGGTTCTCATTGTGTGTCAAGTTTTGGCTGATATTATCCCACGCAGTAGTAGAAGGGAGTGAGCGAATCACTGCCTGGACCTGCTGCTCATTAGATAGATTGTTTCCAGTCACTTTTAGTTCGCGGATCATACTAGACATTGCCCTAAGATGCTGCTTCATTGTATGACCAGGGCGCATCTTGTACGAGTCAAACTTCGTTGTTAACTTGAGCGCTTCCCATATAGCTTCAGCCATTTCATACTCATTAAACTCATCAAGCAAATCATTGCTCATGCTGCTCAATATGGTAAAGTGCGCGCAACAATCCTTCTTGCGCCAGGTCTCATAGGCCGCAAGATCTAATAGGTGTTGCTCAGTGTCTCCTCTCTCCGGCTCAGTCAGAGAGTGGGTCAAGGTCTCCAAGACCTCCTGCTCATTTAGAACATATTGAATTTTGCGGTGCCAAATATCATAGTTTTCCCCATCCAACTTTTCACCTTTGTTTTCACCTTTGTTCAAATCAGCAACAATGTTTTTGGAGGCCATTGCACTACCAAAAAAATTGCGCATAGGGATATTACGCACACAAGATTCATAAATTTTGCCGCATCAATCTAAATTAAACAAAAAACAAATTTTCACACGTCGCAAGATCGAAAACTTGCAAAGCTTATAATCATCTCTTGCACCACTTGCGACTATTATCAGTATTTAATCCAATCAAGCGCAAAAATTTGGATTTTCGGGAGTAATCAAACTCAACCGAACAACCTCCCACTACTTTAGGCATTTAAGCATGAAACCATATCTATTCATGATATAAACAATTACCATGGGATACTGAAAAAAATAATCGAGAAAACAGCATATCATGCACAAAGTCCAGCTAAAAAATTTACACATACTTCATATGTGAAAATCAAAACTTTCCAGAGACTTAAACATGCGATTCTTCTCAATTTCAAAAAACAATATCTTAATATCTAGCAAGATATAACATATGAACTTTCAGGAACACAGTAAAAATCCGGCCTCGAATCTGGAAGAAAAAATTCATGCATAGAAAATTTAATTCAAAACTGCCGGTCCAAATGGTGCATTATAAGGAGTTCATATGAGCAAGATATGGACAATAAACTTTCTAGAAATAGCAAAGCTACCAAACGCAACCTTATTTTTATTAAAAAACCTTTACTATTCATCTTCCTCGTGAAATAACAGTCGGCGGAGGAAAAACAAGTATACCGAAAGGTGGATTTCATGGGTCTCTCTCTACACAATCCCAGAAAATGCATATGATATATCAATAAACTCGTATCGATTCAAGGATTTAGAATATGTAAAAATTGCAACAAGAATTGAAACTACGTGAAAGATATATAAGGTCAAAATTACTGGTTCTAACATTTTGACCATGAATTTTGGCCAAATGGCTCCACAATATCTGTTGAAACTTTCCAGAACTGATCTTTGCCTTATCAACTACAACATGCATAATTTTGACGCAAAATAGAGATGATACAGAAAATCACCATTTTTGAACCATACATAGTATCTTCCGAATTAACAGCTTCAAGTTCTAAAATGAGATGCATGAATCGAATACATACTTTAACAGGAGAACACCTTAAAGCGGCTCTGATACCACTGTAAGAAATTGACACAACGGAAGTTCAACGTCGGGTTACCTTACGGTAGCGACGTCGGATCGGTGAAGGCGTTCTACCTCGTTGAGAGCTTGCTTGACAAAATTCCATGAATCCAGCGTGCTCCGGTGATGTGTATACTACCAGAGTTATACATCCATATCCACAGTCTAAGATCAACAAGAATGAGAGAGAATTTTTCCGTCCTTTTCATGGCTACAACAGGAGTGGTTTTATAGCACTCTCTTATTGAAATCTCATTAACAAGGGAAAACCAAAGGGCTTGAAATCTCCCACGAGAAACCAAAAAGCTTGTAACCACTGCCATGAATTTGCAGGTTATCACCCTTTTGGGTTTCCACCGTATAACACTTGTGCTCCCCAAGAAAACCTCTGAGTTGCCCAATCATAGGCGCATTGATTACAACATGGGAAAATGCTATGGTACACACTCCGTACTATATGCACCCTTATAACCAAATCATTGAGAGTCGTAACTAAATCATTGAGGGGCGTAACCAAACAATTGAAAGGCGTAACCAAACCATTGAGAGAAGTAACCAAACACTTCCTTCAATTATTACGCCTTTCAATAGTTTGGTTACACCCCTCAATGGTTTAGTTACGGCTTTATTGGTTTGGTTATAAGGGTGCATATGGTGTGAGAGTATGTACCCATGTTGACGTATATACAAAGTGCTATATTTAGTTACAAGTATTTTTGGTATTTTTTTTCTCCAAACACATTGATTCCAATTATCTTTGAATCTCTCCTTGCCCTCAAATTTTACCTTTCTCCCAAAATTTATGACCATCATGCAAAACGAGGACTAAAAAACATGTAAGTACTTTTGTCAAAAAAATGTTTAACTCTTTTCCATGAATAATAGATAACAATAAGTTCGAGTATTGGAAGAATTGAAGGAGATGGACAATAGAGAAAGAAGCGAAGGAGAAAGAGAGTGACAATATGCCATGATCGATGTTGGACACCTCCAACATGGAACTTCAATATGAGCATATTCTTATAGGGGTTTTGTTAATATGTGCCTTAAGGACATATGTCAGGATTGCATTAACTCTTTTATTGTACTCTATTTTTTATGGGGAATAAAAAGTTATGGTAGAGTATAAATTCTTTGGTGGGAGATCGAAGAGTAAATGTTTTGAGCATGGACACAAATGCCCCACCAATTCCCTGCATCGTTCCCCCTTCCCCAACCCATGCAAGGACCCAAATCATTGAAAAACTGTACACAGAAATACTCTTTTTTATCATTTCTTTGTTCAGTGATTAGTACTATAAATAACAATTGTAACCAATCTTTTTTGGTCGACAAAGGGAATATTTAATTAATCGTTGTGATAGTATTATTATTATTATTATTATTATTATTATTATTATTATTATTATTATTATTATTA